>CAXAKX010001053.1:0-23391 GCA_963969525.1 Ontholestes murinus
GAAGTTCACACAATATTACCTTATAACATTCGAAAAGTTAACTCATATTGCTGAAATGAGATTAGGCGAGGGTCTCCATTTGTTTTCCGCGTGACTAAGTTTGTATTATTGTTCCGCACCCTTAATTGAACGTGCTTACAGATGTTGCTTAAGGTTTTGAGGTTTTACAAGTAATTTCTAGCATGCAATAATAACAGTAATTATTAAAGATATGACATAACTTATGAATAGTTCTACCATTATATATAACCTATTATTGTTGATTCTTGAGGTTTCTATTTCCTTATATGTTATATGTCGAATACAAATGAAAATACTTTTTATAACTTTTATTTAACGTTGACAATAGTTTCAGCAACTTAACGTCACTATTATTATTATTTTGATAACTTATTATAATGTTTTTGTAATTTTATATATGCAAAAAAGATATTGTATAATTTGAAACATGTAAGTGTGAAATAATTACTTTAACCTAATATAAAATGAGTGTATTTTAAATATGAAGCGTTAAAATTTAGAAAAATGCCATTTATACGGGTGGATTTATCTACACCCTAATAAAATAACATTATAATATATAAGCCTATCATTCTATAATGTTTGTCTTAGTGCATTTTTTCAGATTAAAACTAATTTTTAACATAGCTATAACAATTCTTATTATCTGTATTTTATACTTTACCGTTATATGAGGATACAGGGTGACTGACGAAAAACCTTTGGTGCTGTATCTCACTTATTTTTTATCCGATTTTAATAAATAAAGCATCAAATTAAATGATTTTTAAAAGACTTTAATATGAACTGTACTGATATTTTTTCTTGCATCCAGTTTTTAACAAAAGACGATCAACTTTTTTTTTCAAATTGCACTGTATATATATTTTGTACTGTTTTGCAAGGAGATTTTTTTCTGAATCTAAATTTGTAAACGATTTTATTCATTCATCAAACCAAAGTCGAGAAATTGAGGATTAAAAAAAAAATTAAAAATCAAATACCCATAGTAAACAATATACAGAGCCTATTCCAAATGTCAAAAGTGACAGTGTCAGTCATTGGTACAATACTGCAATGATTTTTAATAAATTCATAATTAAAATGTTGCAATATTTCAAACACTGTACTAGAATTCTGTGCTATATATACCGTGTGTCCCGTTTGAAGACGCATCATAGGGAATTCCCATGTAAAATTTTCAATTGCAGTTTGTATCTCTATTATTAAACGAAAATTATCAAAATAAAATTAGAATGATTCCTTTATCTATTAAGATTATTTTGGAGGTTTTATTTTTGTTTCATCTTTACTTTTAGTCAAAATATACCTTAAAATGTGTAAGCAAATATTTGATAATAAGATCCTCATAATAGTAGTTGCTGTGAAAAGTCAGTGCTTGTCATCTAAATTCTATAACCCACAAATAGATAATTAAATTTTAAATGTGTGCTTACAACTCGGAAGGAAAAGTTCAGTGCTTTGAAAAGTCGGTGTATAACATCTAAAATTACAGATGGCGAGTTCAAAGGCACAAATTCATTATTATTGTTGAAACGAGTTAACTCAAAGGTACAATTTCCCGAAACAGAATAAAAATCTTTTTAGTATTTCTCATTTATTTTCTACAAAATTTCAAAACCGCATCCAGTTAAATTATAATTATTATACTATTCCAAATTTAGAAGGAATGATTTTGTAAAGAATAAACATAAAGTGAAACCGATAAATACTTTAATTTGCTTTCAATAAAAATAAAACTAACAATGCTATTTTTAAAATTCATGCCCATACATTGAGTTTTTGTGGATATTCACTTCTTGATGTTACAATATGAAGAATGTTTTGAGACCATTGACGATTATTTTGTTCGTTATTATTAGACACCAAATAGAAAGTACATTCATCTGTAAAACACACACTATTTGGAAATCTCTTATTCTCGTTACACTTTTCCACAATAATTTAACAAAATTTAGATCTTGAATCAGGATCCACTGCTAAGCTTACACTTTCTGTTAGATGTACTGTTATCCTTGCAATACATTTGTTACAGTTTCTTCAGATTTCCTCCCTTTATTCCTAACAATACGTTCGTCGTTTATACAACCATTATCCTGGACAGGTTTCAAAATTTATACTAAATAAGTCGCAAATATCTGCCAAAACTCAATTTAATGATCTTAACTTTTTCTTTTGTGGTGTAAGCACTTATTTTGAATTGAATTATGTGTTTGTGGCTTAATCAATTTAGATGACAAACACTGACATTTGATAGCAACTACTATTTTGAGGATTTTTTTATCGAAAATTTCTTCACACTTCTTAAGCTATATTTCGCTTAAAACTAAAGATGAAACAAAAATAAAACCTCCAAAATAATCTTAATAGATAAAGGAATCATTCTAATTTTATTTTGATAATTTTCGTTCAATAATAGAGATACAAAAAGGAATTATATATATACATATAAATTTACTGCTCGCTGTCGATTATTATGTGTAAATTTATTATAAAATACATAAAATTGCAATAATTGTAAATGCTAAATAATGCATTATATTGGGAATGAAAATTTGAATTAAAATATATATTAAATTTGAAGAAATCGCAATAAACTCAACAACAAAATCACCTAGTAATAATATTTCACCTTAAAATAAACATAGATATTTAGAGATAAATAAAGTTTCAAAAATATATTTCATTGAATTTTAATGATGCCCTCAAAACTATTCTACGTTTATTTTCAAGTTTAAAAATTCCTTCAAATTGTGATAGAAAATTAAATATTATGAGTTTATAATGCCAATTTAATGATCTAATTAATTATCCTAATATAAAATATTATATAACATACAAGATTTAAGAAAAACATGAGTGAAAGAAATTGATATATAGAAGTTGAAATACTTAAAAACTTATATACATATATATGAACATCTCTTCTTTACGACTAATAATGATAATATCTTATTATTATTACTTGGTGATTTTCAAGAAGTTTAAATATAATTTCATTGCTCGTTTAGAAGGTTTATATATTTCAATTTTTAAATTATTATGCATATATAGAAATATATTATTTACTATGCTTTTCCATTAAGTTGTGCCTATTTATTATTAAGTAGTTATTTTATCGCTTTTAAATTATGTGTGTCAGTCCAAAAAAAAAACACGATTCAAAATATGCAGAATAAGCCGAAATTATCATTTTAGATTCAATTTTTAAAACTGAATTAAAGATGCCTTTCTATTTAACCTAGACAAGTTTAATTTTTAAGAGAATGAAGAGGTTTCGTTTTGTATAAAATTTGTTGTTTAATATCTATTGTCCATAAAATATATTATTGCAGCTTGTGAAAATATTAACTGCTGTTTCTATATATGTTAGGTAAACGTAATCTGAAGTATACTAATTGACTTAGGATTAAAGGAAATTGACCATCCTAATTAAAAGTTTTTTGGAAACACCGTTTATTTATACTGTGCAATGCAATGTAATACAAATATACTATTAATCACATATGGTTCATATGTGGATTAGTATATTATTATTTTGCAGGTTATAGTTTATAGATTATAACACCTTTACACTTTCGAATGGTGAAATATTGACATGTATATAAAGAACTAATTTTATTTCTATTAAAGGAAAATAATCAATGAGTGTCCATTTTAGTAATATGATTATTAGAGGCGCCTGTTCCATACCTCTAGATTTCCTTTTGATCGTAGTGGCTGACTGTAAAGGTAATTATTAATCCAGCGTTACCAGAAATCCTTCTTCATGCCAATATTCTTCTTAATTTATTTAGTTTAATTTTAATTAAGGTTTATACCACAATCTCAATATTGTTTTTCTTTAAACATATAGGTATATTAAATTTATATAATAATACATTAAAACAACAATACAGTGAAGGAATTATGATCACATCAGTATTTTAAAGTATTGTAATTCTCTTTTACTTACCTCTAAATTCTATTTCGAAAATATAATACACCAGAACATAAAAGATTATTTATTTAAAAATCCATTTTGTAGGTATAATATTTTAAATGTTAATGTATCATTATGATAATCATTATTTCATACCAGCTAATGGATTTAAATATCAAAATTAAATAAACGTTGCTGTCTTCATTCCATCACGTTAATTAAGATACCCGGACGTTTCAGACTGTAAACAGAATGAGAATATAGACGTCTTCCATTACGTAATTTGAATGTGTGTTGATGGATAGCCAACATTATTCACCTCGACATATTCACTTTACCTTTTGGTTTTCTTCGCTCTTATTATGTAAGCCCAGGAATCGCATTAGCACGCGAATATAAAATTTATTCAATTACTTCCTCCGCCCTAATAATCAACGCATTATAAAATGATTAAACACAATTATTACAGGTAGGTCGATATCAGCAAAAAAGCGGACATCGCGTGTCACAAAGTTCACAATGAAATTTCCTTGGCGCTGTTACGAAGGGTGTTATTGAATTTATGCGAGTGTTTGATTTATGACCGGTAACTTAATACAACAGTAACATCAATAATACAATTTATTGCGACTTTACACGCACGAATTCAATACCTCATAAACTAAAACTTTTCTTGCACAAGTGTTATATTTCAAAGAGTAATGAAAGTGATTATGACGACCGTTAATATGTGGTAGTTTATTATAAAGAGTAAATAAAAACGTCAAGCATGTCTGGGACATAATGGGTAAACGATTTCGCACACATGTCCAGATCTCCTGACAACTTAGATGATCTGAGACTTCAATTAGAAGTTGCATGGAATGAAAATGTCTCAAGCAGATATAAACCATTTGATTCTAGGTATGACTAGACGAGCCACTGGTACATGATTTTGGGAGTCTTTGGATCTTGTTATCTAATGGCCACTATGATTCTGATCATCATATAGGTGAACATAAACGTGAGCCTGTACTTCCTTATCCTTTGAATTATTTATACAGCTGTTGATTTGGTTCCATCATGAAGACAATACCGACACAATATTCACTACATACAAATACTTGTCGTGCAAATAAACTTAATTTAAGGGTTAGTTACATACCTTAATCTCTAAGTCAATTAAGGTTTGTATATTAATTCTAATATTAATTATTACATAAAATCGGACCTCTCGAATTTGAGTCGTGTATATGAAGTTCATTGTTTTTATATACAAGTAAGCACTTGTTGGCTTTATTAAGCAAACACCACTTAGTTCTTTAATTTTAGTTTGTTTTTGGCACTTAGTTTTAATTTGGTCTCTATTTGGGAACTTTTATATTTAGTTTCGTGAATTAGTAATCGTCAACTTTTTATAATTTAATAAAGTTTTCTTGGCATATTATCAAAATTGACAACGTCAAGTGAGATGGGCATTGGTAGTAAAATTTGGATTTTGTACATATTTTGATATGAAATATTGGATCATCAGTACTTTTATTAAACCATTAACTTTAGATATGGTTTCAAAATTTAATATATTATCTAACTACATCAAAATATAATTGGTTTTCGTGGAATCCCGAAATGGTCTATAGAATTCCCAGAAATTTGGATGGATTAATAATGCTATGATGCATATAGTTAAAATATTTTGGATTGTCGTGTACGATATTATCAATTGATTAAATTTATCTTTTGTAAATAATACATGTTAATTCTCCCTTTAGAATAACAGGTAATTGCATAATTATCGATTTTAATAAGTCTTCCTTAAGATCTTACTTTAAAGTGTTTTATTAACTTGATTAATATTTTCATTATTTTGATTATACCTGAATTTAATTTGATTTTGGTTGTTCCTAATATGATTTCAAATTTAGTTCCTTCATTAGAGTCTTAATTTCCTATAATTGTTTTAATTATGGTGCCTAGACCGTTAATCAACTCTCTTTTGATTGTACTTCTTTTTATTATTCTAAATTGTTGGAACTTTTCCTCTTAATCTTCTTTCATAGTTCCAAAAGTCCCTCCGAAATGTCGATATGTTTAAATTGTTAATTGTAATTGGTAATATTGTCCATTTAGTCAATTAAATTTGTTGTACATTTTTCTAATATTATAATAATGAATAAACGTGTGGTCACTTTTTTCTATTTTATCCGGTCCCAAATTTATTGGTAAAATACCTAGATTGTGGTGTTTTAAATTTCTATGGTTCGCGTTACTGCGACATGATGGACCTGGAACGAAATCATCAATTTTAAGTTCACCTTATTAAATGTTTATAATTTACTTTATCGTAATCCAGTTTGTCCAATGTGCAACCTATTTTTGGAACAACAATCTTTCTTCTAAAAATATATAAGTCCTTTACGTTGTAGAAAATTCACTAATAATTAGAAAAAACACGAAAATATTATCGTAAAATCTTCAAAAAATGAGTCTTATTAAGACTACAAAACAAATCACTTTTGAAACAACTACTTCTCTAGCTAATACTTCGACAAACATTGAATGATACAAAAGTAATTTATAAAATAGCAAGGCTATCAAATCAACACTAGTTTGAACGTATTTCTTTCTATTTTTTTTAATTTATTTTTTAAGGCATCTACTTCGTTATACATGTTGAACACTAATTAAAACACTTTAACTTTGTTTGTATAACACTGTATTTATTTTGTGACTATAGTTTCGGTAACTAAACGTACCATTATCAAACATAAAGTAATTTTAAAAACGATTAAAACAGGTATATATATGGTGGAATGTTACATAAGCGCTTTAAAAATAGGGGAGTAAATTAGGTCCAGCTGCTCATTTAAAATTGGGATTTCCAGATTAGCGCGTGCTCGGTAAACTTCCAGGGATTCCAGCAGATCCATTTTTGGTCCCTTCTTGGAAATGTGGATGGTGGAAAGTACATCCTTCCCAAAAGAATGTTTCTCCTGTAATAGGTGTTTTGCAAACGTCGATTTTTCTTCTTGTCCGAGGCGAAAGAATCTCTGGTGTTCTTTAATTCTTGTAGAAAACTTCCGTCCGGTCTGGCCTATGTATATTTTTTGGCAATACAGACAACTCCATCAATTTCTTGATTTTATTAATAACTTGCACCCTAAAATTAACTTCACGGTAGAGACAGAAACGAACCATAGTATTAATTTCCTAGACCTTTCTATCACTAAAAGTAATAATAAGTTAACCTTTGATATTTTTCGTAAACCCTCTTTTGCCGACTCTGTAATTCCTAGCTCTTCACGACACCCCATAAAACATAAAATGGCCGCGTTTAATTCGATGATACATAGAGTGTTAAATATACCTTTGTCGGAAGAAAACGTATCCAAAGAATTAAATACAATTAAACAAATCGCAGTAAATAATGGATATTCAATGCACTCTATAAACAAACTAATTTCGAGTCATCAAATGAAAAAATATTCAAAGTATTTATATGCTGGCAAACTAACACAGCCAAATAAGTTCAAAGCAATCACATTTTTTGGTTCGGTTAGTACACAAATAGGAAATTTGCTTAGAAAACTCAACATCAACATTGCATATAAACCAGCAACTAAACTCAAGTTTTGCACATTTAATCCTAAAGAAAAATTACCGATAACGGAAAAATCCGGAATATACAAATTAACGTGCATTGATTGCCAAAAATATACATAGGCCAGACCGGACGGAAGTTTTCTACAAGAATTAAAGAACACCAGAGATTCTTTCGCCTCGGACAAGAAGAAAAATCGACGATAATGGTACGTTTAGTTACCGAAACTATAGTCACAAAATAAATACAGTGTTATATTTCTTTCTGTTGTAGATTTTACGAAAATATTTTCGTCTTTTTTCTAATTTATCTTTCTTCTATTACAAAAATCTTCAAGTGCCATTACTACTGTTGGTTGGTTTATTAATATATAGATTGTTGGGAATTAAATATAAAAGGTGGCGATTTTCATTCTTTAGGAAACATACGGAATGGATTTTAGGCTTTTGTACTTTTAATTTTTCTATCTGTCCACTCATGTTTAAATCAGCACTAACACAATGTGCAAAGGAAAAATCGTTGGGTTGTCATTATTTTTAAAACTATTCGTAAAATTTACATGTTCGATACTATCCTAAGTTTTACTTTTCTAATTATCAATTATTTTACGTTATCTTTTAACATTTTAAATATATATTTTTTCTAGTTGCTTATGATGGGACTTTTTAATTTTGTGGTTCTCAGTTCTTCATTCTTAGATTAATTTGAATCTGGTGTATACTTTATATTTGTCTTTGATTGATTTTGCCGGTTTCTCTGCTCAATTATGATTGAATGAACTCTTTTAATTAGTCTGTTTAATTCCGAATGTTCGGAAATTATAAAATCTTCTTTTATTAACCAGTTTTTGAATTCTAAATGGTTATCAGTTACAATGTGTGCTGGTATTCCATGATGTGATTCCAATTGGTAAATCTGCGTGTATTTAGAGAAGGCATATAAAATAGTTAAAAAATCAGATCCCTCAATTGCGATACAGTAAATGATTTCAAAAGGTTTTATCGGTGTGGGTGTAATGTTAAATTTTAATTTTGGTGGATTTCTGTGATATTTGCTTGAAAGACATATTTCACAATTAATAATGAAATTGTAAATGAAATGTATTTATCATATTGGGTCAATAAAAATATCTTTCAATTTCAGCATATGTCTCGTCAATGCCTCTATGGTTTAATTTATTATCATGATATAATTTGACTGTATTGACTGTATCATCTTCATTATCAACATCTAGTAGTTTCTCAGTGCATTTTAGGAAATTTAGTTGAGAGTTTTTGAAATCATTTTTGTGTTAATAATTTCTTTAAATGTATTATGTAAGAAAGAAGACCGAAGATAACTAAATAAATAAATAAATAAATAAATAAATTACTTCACAAAAATTTTCATATACACCGCTATCGAAATACAAGTGATATTTCACCTTTGGAACGATATATTTTTTAACAAAATCTAACACATCTTCCTAGAAGCCATTTTTAGAAAATTGAACATATATACGTATTTTTTATTATTATACAAGACTTCACGTTTTGGTTTTGCTGGTAAATAGTTTACTTTACTAGTTATAATTTTATTATCGCCAGTATTTACAGGTTTTTCCAAAATTGAGATACTTATTATTACTTATTAATTCATCTAGAAAATTATCTAAGTTATCTTGATTATCGTCTTCGGCAATGATGACAATCAATCGATTGTCATCATCAATTACATTTTTATCAAGAAGTGACTCATCAAAATTTTCGTCATAAATATTATCCTTATTATCTATTATGTCATTGAGTTCAATTCTTGATAGTTCATCTGTATTTTTGTTTCTAGTACCCTTTTTATAAACAATAGTATAATCATATTCTGAGAGTTTGATGCGCCACCTAGTTAATTTAGAGTTCTTTTAAGGACAAAAGCCCTTGTCGGGGCTTATGATCACAAACAATTTGAAATTGACGACGAAATAAGTTCAACAGTATTTAACTGCGCAAACGACAGCAAGGAGTTCCTAATTATTGTTGAATAATTTACGTCTAAGTCGTTAAGTGTGCGGTAGTATATGCTATCGGTAAATCTGAATCTATTTTCAGAAATTACACCAATTTAAAAGTTACTTGCATCTATAGTTACAATAAAAGGTTTGTTAAAACCCGGATATTTTAGAATGAATTCGTTGCTTAACGGTCATTACATAGATTGAAACAAGTCTATATAGTCTGTATTTATAATGTTGATTATTGCACCTTCTTTAAATCTTTTTGTAATAGGTTTGGTTAATTTGGCCAAGACTTTTATAAGTTTTCGGTAATACCCAAGAAGTCTTAGGAATTCTTGGTTTGGTGGTGGGGTAATTTTGGATCTCATTAATCTTATCTGGGTTGGGTTTTAACACCGTCCGGAGTTACAATGTGTCCCGAGTAAGAGACTTCATTAGGTAGAAATTCGGATTTATCAAGTTTGATTTACGCAGGCGTTGAAATACCTCACGCAATCTGGAGATGAGATCTTGTAGACTTGTACTAAAAATAATAATGTCGTTCATATAAATTTTATATGTTTAGTAAAAATAATAAATTGTCTTTATTTTCCAAAAAAAATACATATAATAATGCTTAAAAAACAGGGGAAGTTGCATTGACTGATGCTGCTCTTTCACTTAACATGCGTTTCAACAAATGCATATTACAAAAGACTGCATATAAATACAGTGATAGTTATACTACGTACGGCGAAAGAAACAATATCAGAAAACAAGATAAATATTTGTTCTTATACATGGTACTTATTATTTAATAATACATGAGTCATAGCTTTCTCCAATTTTGAAACTATGAGGCATTTTACGGTGGAAGGAATTGAGTTATTTTGAAAATGTTGTAAGTGAACAATCTTTGTAGGAAAGACGTTTTAAACCTTGGGGATAAGATTGTTCCGCTAAACCTCACATTTATATTATGGACATCAGACCGGAATACAATTCTCTTGAAGGGTTGTGTACGTAGTTTAATGATCTTACTATAGAGTATACAACAATGTAAAGTCCTACGTTCAGCCATGTTCAACCAGTTCAGGTAATGTAACTTACCAGAAATCCTCTTAAAATGTTATCCACAACTTTTTGGGATGTGGCAGGTACATTTTTTAGACCAACAGGCACACATAATGACCATTCTCTATGTCAAATGCATTTTTTATATATGTCTGGTGAAAACCAGAAGCTAGTGTTGTAAAATATTGACAACGACTTAACTTATCAAGAACTTCAACAATATTAGGCATAATATTTATCACCGATTGTTTTCTCATTTAGTTTTCTATAATCGAATATATATTTTGGTAGAGCATTTCTCTAATTTGTGGAGCTGCGGGTACCTATATGATTTGATATACACCGGAATTTCATCGTTTGTAATAATTCGATGCTTTATTTCATTTGAAAATGTTAACCTTAACCCTCTATTATTTATGTGGGATAAATCCAAATATTTCTTAATTAAATTAGTTATTTATCGTCGTTCTTCATTGTTCATGCGCAACAAGTCAAATTTAATTTAATTAGTATCAATTAAATTGAAGTTAATAAGATCATATTCAATAATTTTATAAACAACTAACGGCTTTAAAAATATTTTGAAAGGGTTATTCTAAGGATTAATAATAACAATGCCCACAGTTTTTGCATTTGGAGGCACACTGCGGTGTCTCAATATTTGATCAAAAAGTTGTATATAGAATCATTACATCGCCATTTTTTGTTTTTAATATTAATTTCATACATATCAGGCACTACTATGCATTTCATATACTGGAGTTGATTAAACTTATTTAAACAATTAATGCTAATTTCGCATCCCGGTAAGATTAATATCTTTGTTGAGATTTATGTGGGCATTTAACAGGTTCAAATTATATATACACAGTAGCATATCGAATTCCGAATGGAATATTAAATATGATATATTAAATTTTGAGAAGAGGTTCTGAATAAAAGATCTAAATTTATTTTTGTACTATAATTTCTTTATGTAGAACCGTTAATGGTTATTACATTAAATGGACTTTTAATTATTTGTTTTTTAAAGAATTTTGTAGCTATTCCCCGATTTACAAAAGAGCGTGTGCTCCCAGTATCGATTAAAATTTTAAGTTTATATTTGGTTTATAAGATATGAAGAATGAAACTTTCATAATTTTTTACACTCAAAAAAGAATTTTGTTCTATGTCGTACAATTCTTGCGCATTATAATTTAGATTACGATTTTTATTCAGGTTGATCGTAGAGGTAAACATCGGGGTTTATTGCCTTCGAATGTAATTTGAATTAAAATTTTGCTTTTGATTCGTAATGTTTTGGTTAGGCGCGTAGTAATTATCATAGGACGACTTGAATGTGGGCGGCTGATGAGTGTGCAGTGAAATTTACAGAGTATTGTTTTGATTAACGCGGCGAGGAATTGTATCGGACTTGTGTGATGATTGCAAGGAGAATTCATGCTGAAAATCGTTTGTACACATATTAAGTGCAATATGAAGATCTGCGGGGTATTTGATCCTCATTTGGCTTCCATAAGGTTCCTTTAAACCTTTTAGGAAAACGCGTAGAGCATTATTTTTAGAAAATTCAAGTAATTTTTTTTTTTAATTGCGATCGTTGAAATTTGGTTCGTAAGAAATTTGTAAATTTAATAAATTATTCAGTCTTTATTATAAAAATCAAAGCGAGTAAAATATTTGAGATTTGTAATTTCAGCATTTAAACTAAGATGATCCTTCATCAGTCAGATAATCGCGTCTATCGGCATAAGCGTTAAATCATCCCACGTACGTATTATGGACGAGGAAATATTTCTAGCAGCGCTGCGTCACCTCAAATCTTTGATAAAGATAGACCTTAAGTGTTCGTTTTGGAAATCGTTAGAATCATTCCGGTTATAACAACAAGAAATATGTTTTTCACAAATTTCTATGAATCTAGGAAGCATCTCGGGATTCTCGTAGAAAGCAAGAATTATGGCAACATATTCGGGTTTCAATTGTTGAGGCATTTTGTTTCAAGCGTAGTTTATCAATTTCTGAGTTCTTGAATTTCTGCGCGATGCATTAAGGTAAGTGTTTGTACAGCTGGCTAAAGGATAAGATACCTTTAATAACATGACGCATAAAATATATACCGACTATGAATAATAAATGCACTCACTTAAACAAAATCCAACCCATGCAGATTGCGATTGTCTCGTTGAGTGGACAAGTGGGCATAGCCCAGGGTCTTCTACTTCCCGGCCTAGAGGTTAATAAAGCCCGAGATAAAAATGTGGTCAACAATAATGGAAGAGCTCTGGGTTTCCCCGATTTCAAACGTGCTTATTATCTGAACCCTATATCTAAACCTGTTAAAATTACGTTTGTACATTATTCTTGATATTGGCCCAGTATCGAAACCAGTCAGATAATAAAATAAAGTGAAACAAACCAAGTGCATTTATAATCAACTACCTATTATTAACATAATGTTTCACCAAGTGATAAATGAGAAACAAATACAAAAAAGTAGAATAATCTTTAAAACTTGACGCGGCATCCTAATTAATCTTTAAATTTTATTAGAATTTGAATAGTTGAATAATTTACGGAAATTTTAATTTTGTTTTTTATTTTATTATTTTTTTTCGTTTATTCTTTTCGAAATGAAAACTATTTTGTAGATTAGATTCTTTAATAGTTAAATAGAATTTGTACAATTATAATTTTAAATGATTAAAATTGATTTCTACATAACAATTTCTATTATTTTATATAAACAATTTTGTTTATAAGAACTATATATATTATTGAACGTGTTTTTTAACATCCACTCTAATAATTATTTCAAATGAAATTAAGATATAACACCCTTCGTTTATATAAATATATTTATAAGAGAACGTCCGTCGCCTCGAGAATATCTGGCAGCAGAAATAACTTCTTCTGTGCTTCGTCGCGCTTTAGCGTACTCCCCGACATTAAAACATAACTTTCTCAAAGAGTGAATTCAATATTTTAAGAATGTTCATTTCTTTTTGTTAGCAAAACCTGGGGTTATATTTTGGTGCTAATTTAAAATTTACATTTTAAGTTTTTTATTTCATTTGTATATTTAAATTTCTTAATAAGTTTTAATAAAATAAACAGCAATAGATTCATATTTAAATTTAAAGCTGTTATAAAACTATATCATAAAAAACTGCGAGAAAGGTAACGTGCCGAACTAATTAATCTCCGTGCATCAAGAGATTTTAACGTGCTCCGTGACGTTTAAAATAATATGTAATTGTAGAGCATTTCACTTCGTGATACATTTGGATAATTTAAAATAAAACTTATAACTTTTGTCGTATCACTTCTTTAATAATATTTGTTATTTTACGTTTGAAAACTTCAGCTTGTCATTAGCAGTTAATAATTAAGTATTTAATAATGACAAGCTGGAGTTTTCAGAACTGTAGTAACAAGTATTATTAAAGTAATGATACCAAAAACATTATTAATTTTATTTTGAATTTATAGTAATCTTCTCAAAAAGATTGTTCAACATATAAAAATGTGCAATTCCTCTTATAGGTTAAAAATAAATAAAATAATAAATAAAAATAAAATAGGTTTAAAGTTAAATTTTACGTTGACCAAATATTAAAAGCATTTTTGCGTATTTATAGTTTATAATTATGTTAATTCCTAAATCTATAATTTATTATATGTTTCTTACTAAAATTTCCTTGTTCTTTAATGATATTTTAAAACCTATCATATCAAGTAAAAATCTAATCTAAAATTGAAGTTTTCTGAATCGATCAAGTCTAAGTGTTTAGTGCAAATAATTACAGGGTGTTAAAAAGTATAGATTGCAAGATACAAAGGGTTTTATGTATATACAATCAAGTGTAAACCATATAAAAGAGAAAACCATATAGAGGCAATACGCAAAAAAGATAGCACCATTAAGAAGATCACAGATATTGCTAAGGAATTTAACTCACGTTTTGCAAACGTAGCAATAATTAGCGAAAAAAACAAACTGCCACAACTAAAACATAACCCAAAACAGCAGAAACAAGAAGATACATAGAGTGTATAAAATTCCAACACTCAACAAACGAGCAAATAAATAAAATTATAACAGAACTAAAAGATAATTTAGCGCCAGCTTTGACAAAATAACAAACTACATACTTAAACGGAACAAAACCACACTTATGCCAATACTTGTCAAAATATAAATATAGTCACAGATGAAGGCAATTACTACCGCCCCATTGCACTACTATCGACAAACTTTTAGAAAAAGTCATACAAAAACAAATTAATAACCACCTAATAAAAACAGAATCATATACAACGAGCAACTCACATTCTAAAAACACTCAACTTGATAAAAAAATAAAAGTAATTGTATTGTATATCGACATGAAAAAAGCATTTGACACTATCTAAAAACAAACACTGGTCGAAAAGCTCATGACAATCGGTATACGGGCTAAAGAACTGATCCTCATAAAAACATATTTAACAAACCGAACACAAACAAGATTAATGACACCAAAAATAAACCGTAGCAGAATACGGAATACTAAAAGGAAAACCGTATGTATTCGCAGGCATAAAACTAAATTGATAATCAACATCAAAGGAACGGCAATAAAACAAATAAATAGAGTAAATTATGTAGCATTAAAAATTCAAGAAAACCTCAAATGAAAATGTTAAGTAACCTCCTACTCTTCTATAAAATAGAACATAACTTCATAAAGACAAATATAAAACTAGCAATAAATAAACAAGTCCACAAATACAAAACAAGAAGAAAATAAAACATAAGAACAGAAATATTTACAACAACTATATATTCACAAGCAATATCGGCCGAAACAACCAAATAGTGTAACAATATACTAGAATATATAAAAACTCTTAAATACACCTAAGCCCTAATCTTAAAGAATAAATTAAAATAATAGAGCAGCTCATGTCAATAAGAAAAAACTACAACATCCCTCAATAGCGTCAGCCCGAGATGGGAATAAACTCCCGCAAAGTGAGGGCGAAGGGAAGAAGACAACAATATAATTATACCGGGTGTCTCAGACCACCCGTACCAGCCTTTTATTTCGACAACGCTTGGTCGAATGTGACTGGGACAAAAATTTTAATTACCAAAGTGAACCCAAGGAATCCACTGATTACTTTATTTTTTACCGGAAGTACCCGGAACCGGAAGTAACTTTAACATTTCAAATGGCAACATAGGTCGAGTATGATCTTAATTGATAGGTCTTTTTAAAATAAACAACTTTTATTAAAATGTTTTTTTAATATTTTGCATATTTACAAAAATAAACGAAAAAAACTATATTGAAAATTAGTTATCAATTCAACACCAAATTTCCTCAAGTATGCTTTGCTTTTTTGTTATGTCAAAATAATTGACGTTCGTGAATATTTGAAGTAAAATAAATTATTATTATAAAAGTATTGAATGTGTCAACATGGTTTTTACAAACCTTGTTTTGATGTGCTGATGATATTAGATGATTGCGGCCAAAATTATCGTGGTGATGAGCGAATTTATGCTGAACGATACCCTCAACGAGCCAATCAGTCAAAAAATGTTTTTCGGCGCCTTGCAGAACGAGTTAAGACAACTGATAAGCTACAGCCCAGCCACAACAAAGGTCGAAGTATCAGAAAACGTGTACAAGATGAAAGAACATTAGATATTCTTGCAGCAATTGCTCTGGACCCGAACATCTCTACTAGAAGAGTTGAAATCGATGCTGGAATAAGTCGCTCCACTGCTTGGAGAGTTTTAAAAACAAACAAATTCCATCATATCTCTCTACACTAGAAACTTGAAGAGCGGGATTTTCAAGATAAGTTGAATTTTTGTGAAAGGTTGTCTCATAAAAATTATAATTTCTATCACAAAATGTTATGTGCAGATGAGGCGACATTCGAAAGCAACGGAGTTGTTAATTTACATAATGCTCACTACTGGAGTAATAAAAACCCTCATTGGTTAAGAGAAGTTGATAATCAACACGTGTGGACTCTTGATGTTTGGTGTGGTATTTTAGGAAACCAAATAATTGGTCCGTATTTTTTCGATGGTTCATTAAACGGAGCTAAATACTCTGATTTTTTAGAAAATAATCTTTTTGACCTTTTAGATGACGTTCCATATGCAACACGTTTAACAATGTATTTGCAACAAGATGGTTGCCCAGCTCTTTACGCAAGAGTTTCTCGTTAAACCGTTGATCGCCTTTTCCCTGGTCGATGGATTGGAAGGCTAGGACCATTTCTATGGCCACCTCGTTCTCCTGACATAACGCCTCTTGACTTCTTCTTATGGGGACGTATCAAAGACCTAGTCTATAAAGAGCTTCCAACCGCGAGGGATAATATGAAGAAGAGTATACGGAATGTCTGCCGTTCACTTAGTGAAGATGAGATACT
Organism: Ontholestes murinus; assembly: GCA_963969525.1. NCBI lineage: Eukaryota > Metazoa > Arthropoda > Insecta > Coleoptera > Staphylinidae > Ontholestes > Ontholestes murinus. Next base: position 17,008 of record CAXAKX010001053.1, read on the forward strand.
ACGGGCCGTGACGTTCGAAATCGGCTACAAAGATGCATTGATCAAGAAGGAAGGCAATTTGAACATACCATAAATAATTGAATAGTTGTTTTAATAATCATTTTCTATACTTTCACACTCTTATTTGAATTATTAAATAAAATACTTTCAAACAATAGGTATTTTTTGTTTGTCGATATAAAAGGCTGGTACGGATGGTTTGAGACACCCGTACTATAGAAGGAATCCATCTCAAAATAATAATAAAATAATATTTCAGTTTTGAATAAGAGGAACTCTTCTCACCTGAGTGTAGAAAATATCATATTACCCAAGGAAAGTATTGAGGAATAATACGAAGAATCATGTAAGAATATTTGCAATATTAACACATATACAAATTGTTTTCTAACAAAAAAGGAAAGCCTACTTGAGGAAATTTAGTGTTGAATGGATAACTAATTTTCAATTTAGTTTTTTTCGTTTATTTTTGTAAATATGCAAAATATTAAAAAAACATTTTAATAAAAGTTGTTTCTTTTAAAAAGACCTATCAATTAATACCATACTCGACCTATGTTGCCATTTGAAATTTTAAAGTTACTTCCGGTTCCGGGTACTTCCGGATTATTCCGGTAAAAAATAAAGTCATCAGTGGATTCCTTGGGTTCACTTTGGTAATTAAAATTTTTGTCCCAGTCACATTCGACCAAGCGTTCTCGAAATAAAAGGCTGGTACGGGTGGTCTGAGACACCCGGTATAATACAAAAATACTGAAAATTAAGAAATTTAAAAAATGGCATAATTGATCCATGATCAATCATAAGAGTACTGTGTGATTATTTCTTCTTATTTCACAGTTTCTTTAAATCAATTTCTTCTATTTGCCTTTTCATGTCTTTGGCTTCTTTTATCCTTAGTTGATATTATTTTAATTCCAATTATATTTTTCAATTTAATTTTAAATACGACATAGATTAATGTATTGTTATATATCCAATATTTTACTATTGCAGTCATTTATGAGATCAGGGTTTCTTAAGAAGCAAAATATCTAAAAAGGAACGGTATATATTAACAGTAAGACAAAAATATGCAAAATATTGTAGAAAATACATTGTTTACATAAAATGTTACAATAAGGGTAAATTTTGGCAATTTAATGTAAGATCTACGCTGTGTTTCCAATACATAGTTTAAAATATTTATTGGATTCATTTTCCAAAAATAATAACTAATTCTATTGCATATAGTGAATAATACAAGTTGGCAACTTAGGTATTTAATTTTAGAACGTATGGCGCTAAATTTTTTGTTTTTTTTTCTTCTTCGTGAGGTGGTGTCGCTTAGCGTCCATGCACTACGGTCTCCGTGGTCCTCTTGGGCGCCTATGAATGTTTTACTTACTGTGTACTCTTGTGTTTTCTATTTCTACCAGGGGATGGTCTTGAGCTGTTCTTTAGGCAGCACAGATATCCCGAATTTCTTCATTCGTTGTCGTCTGTATGCTACGCATGTACACAATTGGAGTTATGATGATAACATAGATAAACATGGCATGTCTGTGCTTATTTAGGTCACAGTGCTCAGTTACTAGAATTCTGATTTTTCTTAGTTTCAATCTGATCAGTTCTGACAGCATCAGTTGTCAAGTACTGGACCATCTAGAAAGAGTCTCGTATAACGCTAGCTTGCGTCGGATTATGTCTTTTCCAGTTTCATGTTTGGCAAGCAAGTTCCCCAAATTTCCAATAATTCCTTGGTCATTGGGTATCTATACTAGCTATGCTTTTCTTGTTGTTACCAGTCTAGCCTGGAGTCTAGCGCTTTTACTTCATTTTTTATTAGGACTTTAATTTCATACATACGTAATTATTGTAGGTCATCGGTTTTTTAATGTAGGGGAATATCGCCATTTTGGCCGGGTTTACAGTTAACATTTTCATTCCTGCGCTATATTTCTATGGCACTTAGTGCCCTCTGCATCAAGCTTCGTACAGTGGTCCCAAACGTCGCCGCTTACTAGAACGGTCAGGTTCTTTACTATTAAGCAGAATTAATATTTTTTTGTGTTTCGCGGTACTTATACCGTCGACTGTTATACCTCGACCGTTTTTCTGTTTTATGGTCCCCCCTTGTCTCTATAGCCCCGATGCAGCTGATTAAGGGTATGTTACTCAAATCAGTTGTTATCTACCGTAACTTCAACCGTATCAGTGCTAAATGTATTGCAAACTTTAAAGGCGTTTTTCTCGGAACGACATTTTGCAAGACGGGCGCACGTTTTTCTCAAAAACTATTGAACCGATTGACTTGCGGTTTGGCACACATATTGAAGGAACCTTCACTTATGGTTGGAACTAGGATTATTTTGATGGCTTGTATATTTCACTTTCAATTTAATGTTTTAGTTGAAAATTTTTCGGAAAAATTGAACTTTGATTTTTAAACAGCTGCCGTTTTTATAGAATATGTGAACTTGTTTCGTTCTAGTTCAGACAATAACTACACTCATATAGATTGAAAAAAGATTTTTATTTTATTTTAGACGATTAGCATCGCCACAACCCGTGCGCCCGATTGGACTTACGTCTCACGCTGCGACATACATAACAGCGCATAACTTGTATACATTTCGATAAGTAATTCAATAAAATTTATATTGTTAGCTTAAACTTGTCTTATTATGAGTGAAAATCGCGATACTGTAGGTTTGATAGTTTTCACAGAATTAATTCCTAAAAATTACTCTCAAGATGCGCTTCAGGAGAGTAATTCGCCTTAATCCCTCCAGATAACTCAGAAATCTTAAGAAGATGGATAATACAAGTCTGTCAGAAAATAAGCCAAAATTCTTTACTCAATGCAGTGGAAAGCGTTTCTAGAAGATGCCGACAGTGTCTAGCACAACACGGAAGTTATTTTTGAGTACCGATAATATATTTTTAATTACTTTTTATGGTTTTGTTATATAAAAACTCATTTTTTGGTGTTTTCTATAGTTACGTATTCGAAAGGATTTTCTTTAAGAAAAGATAAAAAAATGAACGAAGTCTCGTTATGCATTTTAATGTTAAAATTATTAATAATCATTGCAGTACTTTCGTCAATTTTTCAGACAAATATTCAGAGCTCACTTTTAGAAGAGGCTCATATATTGTTTACTAAGGGTACTTTTAATTTTCTTTATAAATTACTTAATTTCTCGACTTTGGTTTGATATATGGATTAAATAGTTGACAATTTTATATTAATAATAGTATTAAAAAAATATTTTTCGGGTTGGTTTTGGTGTTTTTAAAAACTTTTATTTTGTCTTGACACGAATAATTTTGATTTATTTGAATATTACATAACTTATAACGATGAACAATATAAATATAATAATAATGATAATGATTTAACGGATAATATAATAATGGTGTGGCTTGCGGTCCTATTTATAATAATATGGAATGATAACTAAGCAAAATGACATCTGGTGTTATTGCGGATGAAAATGGAGTGTTAGCAAATACCTAGAAAATGATGCAATAATAATTAAATATATTTCTTAACAATTAAAACGATTAATAAATAACAAAGGATTGTCTTATTGTAGCCGCCAGGTTACTTATATATAACGGGTGCCCAACAATTATTGCAGTCCCGGGTGGCGTTGGAATCAAAAACGTAGGTCGATTCTTTCATGTGCCAAATAAATGTACTGACATGTTAATTGTCAAACATAACCTAAATGTGCATTAAAAATGTCAGTTTATTTATTTGCAACATGTAAGAATCGACCTACGTTTTTAATTCGAACGCCACCCGGAACTGCAATAATTGTTGGACACCCGTTATATATATATATATATATATATATATATATATATATATATATATATATATATATATGTTGGTGCGGAATCGGTTCTTCAGAACCATCAAAATTTGCAAATTCGAAGATTAAAGCCGAACATTGACAATGTACATATATATATATATACAGGGTGTACATAAAGTATGAAATCAATTCGTTTACAATTCAGGGCATTTTCTCTCAGTAAAATGCTCGGACACGCGTCTTATTTTTTTAACGCCCATTTTTTTGAGATAAAATTCAAATATACAGGGTGTTCCAAAATTGAGATACGACCCCTAAGTTGAAAATTTCAAATGTGAACCCCTATTTTTTATTGCATTTTAATAATTAGAAAAAACTCGCAAATCTACAACAAATGGGTCTTATTAAGACGACAAAAACAAATCACTTTTGAAACAACTACTTCTCTGGCTAATACCTTGACAGAAATTGAATAATACAAAAGTAATTTGCGCATTTGCGTGTTACAAATAGCAAGGCTATAAAAGCAATACTAAAAATTGTTACGGTAATTAGTTTGTGAGTGACTATGGTATGATAAATTTGTACTATTTAAGGTACATTCAAACATTTTTAGTTTATTTTATAGCAATAAATACGTTCTTCTAGATTTTTTTTTAAGGACGTAAAACGTTTGGTTGGCTCATCGAACTTGATGAAAACTAAATCAAAAACATAGTCGAACAGAATCATCACATAACCGTTTATGCGATAGCAGAGAGGTAAATTGTATATGTTGTGATAGAAAAACACATTTAAAACGCCTAGGGCTCGCTAAAAAGCTCGATATTTGGGTAGAGCATAAATTGAAAGAGGTTCACCTAACACACCGATCTCTTCCTGAAAAAAATCATGACTGGTGATGAAAAATGGGTAATGTACAGTAACATTAGTAGTGTGGCAACGCGAAAGTTCACACATCTTTCGCTAGTGTAAAATTACTGGTTGGAAGGTGATGTTACATCCCCCATATTGCCCTGATACAGTACCATCGGATTTCTACTTATTCCACAGTTTGCCATTTTTTTAAATTGTAAAACTTTTATAAATGACGAAGAATTAAAGATCATTACTCAGTTTTTTTGCTAAAAAGTACCAGAAATTCTACGAGTGCAGATTCATCAATTTGCAAGATAGATGTGAAGGGTCATTAACCAAAAAAAAAACCGTTGATTGATTAAACATTCTTTTTGTTTTAAAACTTTTGTTTAATTTTATACATTAATATATTAAAAAACCGCAAATTTATAAGCCAAATATAAATGTATCTACCAATAGGAACAAATAGTTGAAAAAACGTACGTATATATATATATATAAAATCAACTAACAAGCAAAGCTAGAGTTTTCTTATATTTTAAGCGTTATTAATTTGAGAGTATATAGTACAATTTTATAATTTAGATATTAATTTCCAGGATTAATTATTAATTGGTGGCGAATTAGTTAATAATTAATCTAATCACATAACATCCACAAATAAGCACCACCATTGTACAAACTGGTAAAGTAAATTAAATTTTATTACTAGAGGGTGTGTATTGTGGTACATAAGAGAATTGCATTTATATTATTTGGTGTCTACACTCGAAATTTAAAACCTGCATGCTCGCTTATAATTATCATCCAGTCGGACAGTTAAAAATGGTCTCTCGTGCCCAACCCCGAAAGCATTAGTCAGCATTGTTCTCACCTCGACCTTATCATTATTTTATCTATTTTAATTATACGGAAAGCCATTCTTATTTACACATTTACGACAGGATATACGAGAGGGTGCGTGCCAGGGTCTGAAATATACTAATTACCGAATTAGTCCGGAGCCGTTTAACGTGCGGCCAGTCGGCAATCAACCGGACGGACATATCAATTACCGTCCATTTGATTTGTTTGTCTGCCTGTTTGCTTTATAAATGGCAGGACCAGGATTACAAAAAGTATCTTTTAACAATCAAATCAATGATTACTATGTAATATTTGCACTGTAAATAACATTACCCTGTAAATAATAATTTTGATTTAGTGTTTTGTATTAATAAGTTCTAAAAAGAAGAATTATCATATTCTTAAAAATACAGATATACACATATTCATCTATAATTTTCAACATTTTAAAAATATCTTTCCATTAACAATAAATAAGATAAATGGCAATTGCTCTTAAGTAACATGTTTGATATTAAGCGGTCTAATGAGACTTTCAAAAAAAAATATTTTAAATTTTATCGAATGAAGTAGAGAGTAGATATACTTAATGAATTTGCCTTAAAGATCATTTTAAAAACGATAGATTCTGCAAACATTGTTCTGTTTCATTACAAATGTATTCTCTACTAATACGACTATTTAAATAAGAGGAAATTAGTTTTTTTTACGAATTTATGCATTTATTTCTGAGTTTTAAATAGAATTAAAAAAATACAATATTTATTCAGTCTATTTTGTTAAGCAATACGGTATTCTGTGGTACTTAAAATCTTGGAAGATCTATACAGGGTGTCCCGCTAATGTGGGGAAATGGCTGGACCATATATTCCTG
>CAXAKX010001054.1:0-64000 GCA_963969525.1 Ontholestes murinus
CTACCGATTTAAATAAGCGAGATTTTTTGTCGATTTCGAAAAATTTCAAACTTCTTTATTTACGACTTTAGGGCGATAATTTATACACCGCTGGAATAGTCTCGCTGAGAGGAATCGATTGGAGTAGCTATTTTTAACCTACCGATTTAAATAAGCGAGATTTTTTGTCGATTTCGAAAAATTTCAAACTTCTTTATTTACGACTTTAGGGCGATAATTTATACACCGCTGGAATAGTCTCGCTGAGAGGAATCGATTGGAGTAGCTATTTTTAACCTACCGATTTAAATAAGCGAGATTTTTTGTCGATTTCGAAAAATTTCAAACTTCTTTATTTACGACTTTAGGGCGATAATTTATACACCGCTGGAATCGTCTCGCTGAGAGGAATCGATTAAAGTAGTTATTTTTAACCTACCGATTTAAATAAGCGAGATTTTTTGTCGATTTCGAAAAATTTCAAACTTCTTTATTTACGACTTTAGGGCGATAATTTATACACCGCTGGAATCGTCTCGCTGAGAGGAATCGATTGGAGTAGCTATTTTTAACATACCGATTTAAATAAGCGAGATTTTTTGTCGATTTCGAAAAATTTCAAACTTCTTTATTTACGACTTTAGGGCGATAATTTATACACCGCTGGAATCGTCTCGCTGAGAGGAATCGATTAAAGTAGTTATTTTTAACCTACCGATTTAAATAAGCGAGATTTTTTGTCGATTTCGAAAAATTTCAAACTTCTTTATTTACGACTTTAGGGCGATAATTTATACACCGCTGGAATCGTCTCGCCGAGAGGAATCGATTGGAGTAGTTATTTTTAACCTACCGATTTAAATAAGCGAGATTTTTTGTCGATTTCGAAAAATTTCAAACTTCTTTATTTACGACTTTAGGGCGATAATTTATACACCGCTGGAATCGTCTCGCTGAGAGGAATCGATTGGAGTAGTTATTTTTAACCTACCGATTTAAATAAGCGAGATTTTTTGTCGATTTCGAAAAATTTCAAACTTCTTTATTTACGACTTTAGGGCGATAATTTATACACCGCTGGAATAGTCTCGCTGAGAGGAATCGATTGGAGTAGCTATTTTTAACCTACCGATTTAAATAAGCGAGATTTTTTGTCGATTTCGAAAAATTTCAAACTTCTTTATTTACGACTTTAGGGCGATAATTTATACACCGCTGGAATCGTCTCGCTGAGAGGAATCGATTGGAGTAGTTATTTTTAACCTACCGATTTAAATAAGCGAGATTTTTTGTCGATTTCGAAAAATTTCAAACTTCTTTATTTACGACTTTAGGGCGATAATTTATACACCGCTGGAATCGTCTCGCTGAGAGGAATCGATTGGAGTAGTTATTTTTAACCTACCGATTTAAATAAGCGAGATTTTTTGTCGATTTCGAAAAATTTCAAACTTCTTTATTTACGACTTTAGGGCGATAATTTATACACCGCTGGAATCGTCTCGCTGAGAGGAATCGATTGGAGTAGCTATTTTTAACATACCGATTTAAATAAGCGAGATTTTTTGTCGATTTCGAAAAATTTCAAACTTCTTTATTTACGACTTTAGGGCGATAATTTATACACCGCTGGAATCGTCTCGCTGAGAGGAATCGATTAAAGTAGTTATTTTTAACCTACCGATTTAAATAAGCGAGATTTTTTGTCGATTTCGAAAAATTTCAAACTTCTTTATTTACGACTTTAGGGCGATAATTTATACACCGCTGGAATCGTCTCGCTGAGAGGAATCGATTAAAGTAGTTATTTTTAACCTACCGATTTAAATAAGCGAGATTTTTTGTCGATTTCGAAAAATTTCAAACTTCTTTATTTACGACTTTAGGGCGATAATTTATACACCGCTGGAATCGTCTCGCTGAGAGGAATCGATTAAAGTAGTTATTTTTAACCTACCGATTTAAATAAGCGAGATTTTTTGTCGATTTCGAAAAATTTCAAACTTCTTTATTTACGACTTTAGGGCGATAATTTATACACCGCTGGAATCGTCTCGCTGAGAGGAATCGATTGGAGTAGTTATTTTTAACCTACCGATTTAAATAAGCGAGATTTTTTGTCGATTTCGAAAAATTTCAAACTTCTTTATTTTATACTTTAGGGCGATAATTTATACACCGCTGGAATCGTCTCGCTGAGAGGAATCGATTGGAGTAGTTATTTTTAACCTACCGGTTTAAATAAGCGAGATTTTTTGTCGATTTCGAAAAATTTCAAACTTCTTTATTTTATACTTTAGGGCGATAATTTATACACCGCTGGAATCGTCTCGCTGAGAGGAATCGATTGGAGTAGTTATTTTTAACCTACCGGTTTAAATAAGCGAGATTTTTTGTCGATTTCGAAAAATTTCAAACTTCTTTATTTACGACTTTAGGGCGATAATTTATACACCGCTGGAATCGTCTCGCTGAGAGGAATCGATTGGAGTAGTTATTTTTAACCTACCGATTTAAATAAGCGAGATTTTTTGTCGATTTCGAAAAATTTCAAACTTCTTTATTTTATACTTTAGGGCGATAATTTATACACCGCTGGAATCGTCTCGCTGAGAGGAATCGATTAAAGTAGTTATTTTTAACCTACCGATTTAAATAAGCGAGATTTTTTGTCGATTTCGAAAAATTTCAAACTTCTTTATTTACGACTTTAGGGCGATAATTTATACACCGCTGGAATCGTCTCGCTGAGAGGAATCGATTAAAGTAGTTATATTTAACCTACCGATTTAAATAAGCGAGATTTTTTGTCGATTTCGAAAAATTTCAAACTTCTTTATTTACGACTTTAGGGCGATAATTTATACACCGCTGGAATCGTCTCGCTGAGAGGAATCGATTGGAGTAGTTATTTTTAACCTACCGATTTAAATAAGCGAGATTTTTTGTCGATTTCGAAAAATTTCAAACTTCTTTATTTACGACTTTAGGGCGATAATTTATACACCGCTGGAATCGTCTCGCCGAGAGGAATCGATTGGAGTAGTTATTTTTAACCTACCGATTTAAATAAGCGAGATTTTTTGTCGATTTCGAAAAATTTCAAACTTCTTTATTTTATACTTTAGGGCGATAATTTATACACCGCTGGAATCGTCTCGCTGAGAGGAATCGATTGGAGTAGTTATTTTTAACCTACCGATTTAAATAAGCGAGATTTTTTGTCGATTTCGAAAAATTTCAAACTTCTTTATTTTATACTTTAGGGCGATAATTTATACACCGCTGGAATCGTCTCGCTGAGAGGAATCGATTAAAGTAGCTATTTTTAACCTACCGATTTAAATAAGCGAGATTTTTTGTCGATTTCGAAAAATTTCAAACTTCTTTATTTTATACTTTAGGGCGATAATTTATACACCGCTGGAATCGTCTCGCTGAGAGGAATCGATTAAAGTAGTTATTTTTAACCTACCGATTTAAATAAGCGAGATTTTTTGTCGATTTCGAAAAATTTCAAACTTCTTTATTTACGACTTTAGGGCGATAATTTATACACCGCTGGAATCGTCTCGCCGAGAGGAATCGATTGGAGTAGTTATTTTTAACCTACCGATTTAAATAAGCGAGATTTTTTGTCGATTTCGAAAAATTTCAAACTTCTTTATTTACGACTTTAGGGCGATAATTTATACACCGCTGGAATCGTCTCGCTGAGAGGAATCGATTTTAGTAGTTATTTTTAACCTACCGATTTAAATAAGCGAGATTTTTTGTCGATTTCGAAAAATTTCAAACTTCTTTATTTACGACTTTAGGGCGATAATTTATACACCGCTGGAATCGTCTCGCTGAGAGGAATCGATTTTAGTAGTTATTTTTAACCTACCGATTTAAATAAGCGAGATTTTTTGTCGATTTCGAAAAATTTCAAACTTCTTTATTTACGACTTTAGGGCGATAATTTATACACCGCTGGAATAGTCTCGCTGAGAGGAATCGATTGGAGTAGCTATTTTTAACCTACCGATTTAAATAAGCGAGATTTTTTGTCGATTTCGAAAAATTTCAAACTTCTTTATTTACGACTTTAGGGCGATAATTTATACACCGCTGGAATCGTCTCGCTGAGAGGAATCGATTGGAGTAGTTATTTTTAACCTACCGATTTAAATAAGCGAGATTTTTTGTCGATTTCGAAAAATTTCAAACTTCTTTATTTTATACTTTAGGGCGATAATTTATACACCGCTGGAATCGTCTCGCTGAGAGGAATCGATTAAAGTAGTTATTTTTAACCTACCGATTTAAATAAGCGAGATTTTTTGTCGATTTCGAAAAATTTCAAACTTCTTTATTTACGACTTTAGGGCGATAATTTATACACCGCTGGAATCGTCTCGCTGAGAGGAATCGATTAAAGTAGTTATTTTTAACCTACCGATTTAAATAAGCGAGATTTTTTGTCGATTTCGAAAAATTTCAAACTTCTTTATTTACGACTTTAGGGCGATAATTTATACACCGCTGGAATCGTCTCGCTGAGAGGAATCGATTGGAGTAGCTATTTTTAACCTACCGATTTAAATAAGCGAGATTTTTTGTCGATTTCGAAAAATTTCAAACTTCTTTATTTACGACTTTAGGGCGATAATTTATACACCGCTGGAATCGTCTCGCTGAGAGGAATCGATTAAAGTAGTTATTTTTAACCTACCGATTTAAATAAGCGAGATTTTTTGTCGATTTCGAAAAATTTCAAACTTCTTTATTTACGACTTTAGGGCGATAATTTATACACCGCTGGAATCGTCTCGCTGAGAGGAATCGATTGGAGTAGTTATTTTTAACCTACCGATTTAAATAAGCGAGATTTTTTTGTCGATTTCGAAAAATTTCAAACTTCTTTATTTACGACTTTAGGGCGATAATTTATACACCGCTGGAAACGTCTCGCTGAGAGGAATCGATTAAAGTAGTTATTTTTAACCTACCGATTTAAATAAGCGAGATTTTTTGTCGATTTCGAAAAATTTCAAACTTCTTTATTTACGACTTTAGGGCGATAATTTATACACCGCTGGAATCGTCTCGCTGAGAGGAATCGATTGGAGTAGTTATTTTTAACCTACCGATTTAAATAAGCGAGATTTTTTGTCGATTTCGAAAAATTTCAAACTTCTTTATTTACGACTTTAGGGCGATAATTTATACACCGCTGGAATCGTCTCGCTGAGAGGAATCGATTGGAGTAGTTATTTTTAACCTACCGATTTAAATAAGCGAGATTTTTTGTCGATTTCGAAAAATTTCAAACTTCTTTATTTACGACTTTAGGGCGATAATTTATACACCGCTGGAAACGTCTCGCTGAGAGGAATCGATTAAAGTAGTTATTTTTAACCTACCGATTTAAATAAGCGAGATTTTTTGTCGATTTCGAAAAATTTCAAACTTCTTTATTTACGACTTTAGGGCGATAATTTATACACCGCTGGAATCGTCTCGCTGAGAGGAATCGATTGGAGTAGTTATTTTTAACCTACCGATTTAAATAAGCGAGATTTTTTGTCGATTTCGAAAAATTTCAAACTTCTTTATTTACGACTTTAGGGCGATAATTTATACACCGCTGGAATCGTCTCGCTGAGAGGAATCGATTGGAGTAGTTATTTTTAACCTACCGATTTAAATAAGCGAGATTTTTTGTCGATTTCGAAAAATTTCAAACTTCTTTATTTACGACTTTAGGGCGATAATTTATACACCGCTGGAATCGTCTCGCGGAGAGGAATCGATTAAAGTAGTTATTTTTAACCTACCGATTTAAATAAGCGAGATTTTTTGTCGATTTCGAAAAATATCAAACTTCTTTATTTACGACTTTAGGGCGATAATTTATACACCGCTGGAATCGTCTCGCTGAGAGGAATCGATTGGAGTAGTTATTTTTAACCTACCGATTTAAATAAGCGAGATTTTTTGTCGATTTCGAAAAATTTCAAACTTCTTTATTTACGACTTTAGGGCGATAATTTATACACCGCTGGAATCGTCTCGCTGAGAGGAATCGATTGGAGTAGTTATTTTTAACCTACCGATTTAAATAAGCGAGATTTTTTGTCGATTTCGAAAAATTTCAAACTTCTTTATTTACGACTTTAGGGCGATAATTTATACACCGCTGGAATCGTCTCGCGGAGAGGAATCGATTAAAGTAGTTATTTTTAACCTACCGATTTAAATAAGCGAGATTTTTTGTCGATTTCGAAAAATATCAAACTTCTTTATTTACGACTTTAGGGCGATAATTTATACACCGCTGGAATCGTCTCGCTGAGAGGAATCGATTGGAGTAGTTATTTTTAACCTACCGATTTAAATAAGCGAGATTTTTTGTCGATTTCGAAAAATTTCAAACTTCTTTATTTACGACTTTAGGGCGATAATTTATACACCGCTGGAATCGTCTCGCTGAGAGGAATCGATTGGAGTAGTTATTTTTAACCTACCGATTTAAATAAGCGAGATTTTTTGTCGATTTCGAAAAATTTCAAACTTCTTTATTTACGACTTTAGGGCGATAATTTATACACCGCTGGAATCGTCTCGCTGAGAGGAATCGATTGGAGTAGTTATTTTTAACCTACCGATTTAAATAAGCGAGATTTTTTGTCGATTTCGAAAAATTTCAAACTTCTTTATTTACGACTTTAGGGCGATAATTTATACACCGCTGGAATCGTCTCGCGGAGAGGAATCGATTAAAGTAGTTATTTTTAACCTACCGATTTAAATAAGCGAGATTTTTTGTCGATTTCGAAAAATATCAAACTTCTTTATTTACGACTTTAGGGCGATAATTTATACACCGCTGGAATCGTCTCGCTGAGAGGAATCGATTGGAGTAGTTATTTTTAACCTACCGATTTAAATAAGCGAGATTTTTTGTCGATTTCGAAAAATTTCAAACTTCTTTATTTACGACTTTAGGGCGATAATTTATACACCGCTGGAATCGTCTCGCTGAGAGGAATCGATTGGAGTAGTTATTTTTAACCTACCGATTTAAATAAGCGAGATTTTTTGTCGATTTCGAAAAATTTCAAACTTCTTTATTTACGACTTTAGGGCGATAATTTATACACCGCTGGAATCGTCTCGCTGAGAGGAATCGATTGGAGTAGTTATTTTTAACCTACCGATTTAAATAAGCGAGATTTTTTGTCGATTTCGAAAAATTTCAAACTTCTTTATTTACGACTTTAGGGCGATAATTTATACACCGCTGGAATCGACTCGCGGAGAGGAATCGATTGGAGTAGTTATTTTTAACCTACCGATTTAAATAAGCGAGATTTTTTGTCGATTTCGAAAAATTTCAAACTTCTTTATTTTATACTTTAGGGCGATAATTTATACACCGCTGGAATCGTCTCGCTGAGAGGAATCGATTAAAGTAGTTATTTTTAACCTACCGATTTAAATAAGCGAGATTTTTTGTCGATTTCGAAAAATTTCAAACTTCTTTATTTTATACTTTAGGGCGATAATTTATACACCGCTGGAATCGTCTCGCTGAGAGGAATCGATTGGAGTAGTTATTTTTAACCTACCGATTTAAATAAGCGAGATTTTTTGTCGATTTCGAAAAATTTCAAACTTCTTTATTTACGACTTTAGGGCGATAATTTATACACCGCTGGAATCGTCTCGCGGAGAGGAATCGATTAAAGTAGTTATTTTTAACCTACCGATTTAAATAAGCGAGATTTTTTGTCGATTTCGAAAAATATCAAACTTCTTTATTTACGACTTTAGGGCGATAATTTATACACCGCTGGAATCGTCTCGCTGAGAGGAATCGATTGGAGTAGTTATTTTTAACCTACCGATTTAAATAAGCGAGATTTTTTGTCGATTTCGAAAAATTTCAAACTTCTTTATTTACGACTTTAGGGCGATAATTTATACACCGCTGGAATCGTCTCGCTGAGAGGAATCGATTGGAGTAGTTATTTTTAACCTACCGATTTAAATAAGCGAGATTTTTTGTCGATTTCGAAAAATTTCAAACTTCTTTATTTACGACTTTAGGGCGATAATTTATACACCGCTGGAATCGTCTCGCTGAGAGGAATCGATTGGAGTAGTTATTTTTAACCTACCGATTTAAATAAGCGAGATTTTTTGTCGATTTCGAAAAATTTCAAACTTCTTTATTTACGACTTTAGGGCGATAATTTATACACCGCTGGAATCGTCTCGCGGAGAGGAATCGATTAAAGTAGTTATTTTTAACCTACCGATTTAAATAAGCGAGATTTTTTGTCGATTTCGAAAAATTTCAAACTTCTTTATTTACGACTTTAGGGCGATAATTTATACACCGCTGGAATCGTCTCGCTGAGAGGAATCGATTGGAGTAGTTATTTTTAACCTACCGATTTAAATAAGCGAGATTTTTTGTCGATTTCGAAAAATTTCAAACTTCTTTATTTACGACTTTAGGGCGATAATTTATACACCGCTGGAATCGTCTCGCTGAGAGGAATCGATTGGAGTAGTTATTTTTAACCTACCGATTTAAATAAGCGAGATTTTTTGTCGATTTCGAAAAATTTCAAACTTCTTTATTTACGACTTTAGGGCGATAATTTATACACCGCTGGAATCGACTCGCGGAGAGGAATCGATTGGAGTAGTTATTTTTAACCTACCGATTTAAATAAGCGAGATTTTTTGTCGATTTCGAAAAATTTCAAACTTCTTTATTTTATACTTTAGGGCGATAATTTATACACCGCTGGAATCGTCTCGCTGAGAGGAATCGATTAAAGTAGTTATTTTTAACCTACCGATTTAAATAAGCGAGATTTTTTGTCGATTTCGAAAAATTTCAAACTTCTTTATTTTATACTTTAGGGCGATAATTTATACACCGCTGGAATCGTCTCGCGGAGAGGAATCGATTAAAGTAGTTATTTTTAACCTACCGATTTAAATAAGCGAGATTTTTTGTCGATTTCGAAAAATATCAAACTTCTTTATTTACGACTTTAGGGCGATAATTTATACACCGCTGGAATCGTCTCGCTGAGAGGAATCGATTAAAGTAGTTATTTTTAACCTACCGATTTAAATAAGCGAGATTTTTTGTCGATTTCGAAAAATATCAAACTTCTTTATTTACGACTTTAGGGCGATAATTTATACACCGCTGGAATCGTCTCGCTGAGAGGAATCGATTGGAGTAGTTATTTTTAACCTACCGATTTAAATAAGCGAGATTTTTTGTCGATTTCGAAAAATTTCAAACTTCTTTATTTACGACTTTAGGGCGATAATTTATACACCGCTGGAATCGTCTCGCTGAGAGGAATCGATTGGAGTAGTTATTTTTAACCTACCGATTTAAATAAGCGAGATTTTTTGTCGATTTCGAAAAATTTCAAACTTCTTTATTTACGACTTTAGGGCGATAATTTATACACCGCTGGAATCGACTCGCGGAGAGGAATCGATTGGAGTAGTTATTTTTAACCTACCGATTTAAATAAGCGAGATTTTTTGTCGATTTCGAAAAATTTCAAACTTCTTTATTTTATACTTTAGGGCGATAATTTATACACCGCTGGAATCGTCTCGCTGAGAGGAATCGATTAAAGTAGTTATTTTTAACCTACCGATTTAAATAAGCGAGATTTTTTGTCGATTTCGAAAAATTTCAAACTTCTTTATTTTATACTTTAGGGCGATAATTTATACACCGCTGGAATCGTCTCGCGGAGAGGAATCGATTAAAGTAGTTATTTTTAACCTACCGATTTAAATAAGCGAGATTTTTTGTCGATTTCGAAAAATATCAAACTTCTTTATTTACGACTTTAGGGCGATAATTTATACACCGCTGGAATCGTCTCGCTGAGAGGAATCGATTAAAGTAGTTATTTTTAACCTACCGATTTAAATAAGCGAGATTTTTTTGTCGATTTCGAAAAATTTCAAACTTCTTTATTTACGACTTTAGGGCGATAATTTATACACCGCTGGAAACGTCTCGCTGAGAGGAATCGATTAAAGTAGTTATTTTTAACCTACCGATTTAAATAAGCGAGATTTTTTGTCGATTTCGAAAAATTTCAAACTTCTTTATTTACGACTTTAGGGCGATAATTTATACACCGCTGGAATCGTCTCGCTGAGAGGAATCGATTGGAGTAGTTATTTTTAACCTACCGATTTAAATAAGCGAGATTTTTTGTCGATTTCGAAAAATTTCAAACTTCTTTATTTACGACTTTAGGGCGATAATTTATACACCGCTGGAATCGTCTCGCTGAGAGGAATCGATTGGAGTAGTTATTTTTAACCTACCGATTTAAATAAGCGAGATTTTTTGTCGATTTCGAAAAATTTCAAACTTCTTTATTTACGACTTTAGGGCGATAATTTATACACCGCTGGAAACGTCTCGCTGAGAGGAATCGATTAAAGTAGTTATTTTTAACCTACCGATTTAAATAAGCGAGATTTTTTGTCGATTTCGAAAAATTTCAAACTTCTTTATTTACGACTTTAGGGCGATAATTTATACACCGCTGGAATCGTCTCGCTGAGAGGAATCGATTGGAGTAGTTATTTTTAACCTACCGATTTAAATAAGCGAGATTTTTTGTCGATTTCGAAAAATTTCAAACTTCTTTATTTACGACTTTAGGGCGATAATTTATACACCGCTGGAATCGTCTCGCTGAGAGGAATCGATTGGAGTAGTTATTTTTAACCTACCGATTTAAATAAGCGAGATTTTTTGTCGATTTCGAAAAATTTCAAACTTCTTTATTTACGACTTTAGGGCGATAATTTATACACCGCTGGAATCGTCTCGCGGAGAGGAATCGATTAAAGTAGTTATTTTTAACCTACCGATTTAAATAAGCGAGATTTTTTGTCGATTTCGATAAATATCAAACTTCTTTATTTACGACTTTAGGGCGATAATTTATACACCGCTGGAATCGTCTCGCTGAGAGGAATCGATTGGAGTAGTTATTTTTAACCTACCGATTTAAATAAGCGAGATTTTTTGTCGATTTCGAAAAATTTCAAACTTCTTTATTTACGACTTTAGGGCGATAATTTATACACCGCTGGAATCGTCTCGCTGAGAGGAATCGATTGGAGTAGTTATTTTTAACCTACCGATTTAAATAAGCGAGATTTTTTGTCGATTTCGAAAAATTTCAAACTTCTTTATTTACGACTTTAGGGCGATAATTTATACACCGCTGGAATCGTCTCGCGGAGAGGAATCGATTAAAGTAGTTATTTTTAACCTACCGATTTAAATAAGCGAGATTTTTTGTCGATTTCGAAAAATATCAAACTTCTTTATTTACGACTTTAGGGCGATAATTTATACACCGCTGGAATCGTCTCGCTGAGAGGAATCGATTGGAGTAGTTATTTTTAACCTACCGATTTAAATAAGCGAGATTTTTTGTCGATTTCGAAAAATTTCAAACTTCTTTATTTACGACTTTAGGGCGATAATTTATACACCGCTGGAATCGTCTCGCTGAGAGGAATCGATTGGAGTAGTTATTTTTAACCTACCGATTTAAATAAGCGAGATTTTTTGTCGATTTCGAAAAATTTCAAACTTCTTTATTTACGACTTTAGGGCGATAATTTATACACCGCTGGAATCGTCTCGCTGAGAGGAATCGATTGGAGTAGTTATTTTTAACCTACCGATTTAAATAAGCGAGATTTTTTGTCGATTTCGAAAAATTTCAAACTTCTTTATTTACGACTTTAGGGCGATAATTTATACACCGCTGGAATCGTCTCGCGGAGAGGAATCGATTAAAGTAGTTATTTTTAACCTACCGATTTAAATAAGCGAGATTTTTTGTCGATTTCGAAAAATATCAAACTTCTTTATTTACGACTTTAGGGCGATAATTTATACACCGCTGGAATCGTCTCGCTGAGAGGAATCGATTGGAGTAGTTATTTTTAACCTACCGATTTAAATAAGCGAGATTTTTTGTCGATTTCGAAAAATTTCAAACTTCTTTATTTACGACTTTAGGGCGATAATTTATACACCGCTGGAATCGTCTCGCTGAGAGGAATCGATTGGAGTAGTTATTTTTAACCTACCGATTTAAATAAGCGAGATTTTTTGTCGATTTCGAAAAATTTCAAACTTCTTTATTTACGACTTTAGGGCGATAATTTATACACCGCTGGAATCGTCTCGCTGAGAGGAATCGATTGGAGTAGTTATTTTTAACCTACCGATTTAAATAAGCGAGATTTTTTGTCGATTTCGAAAAATTTCAAACTTCTTTATTTACGACTTTAGGGCGATAATTTATACACCGCTGGAATCGTCTCGCGGAGAGGAATCGATTAAAGTAGTTATTTTTAACCTACCGATTTAAATAAGCGAGATTTTTTGTCGATTTCGAAAAATTTCAAACTTCTTTATTTACGACTTTAGGGCGATAATTTATACACCGCTGGAATCGTCTCGCTGAGAGGAATCGATTGGAGTAGTTATTTTTAACCTACCGATTTAAATAAGCGAGATTTTTTGTCGATTTCGAAAAATTTCAAACTTCTTTATTTACGACTTTAGGGCGATAATTTATACACCGCTGGAATCGTCTCGCTGAGAGGAATCGATTGGAGTAGTTATTTTTAACCTACCGATTTAAATAAGCGAGATTTTTTGTCGATTTCGAAAAATTTCAAACTTCTTTATTTACGACTTTAGGGCGATAATTTATACACCGCTGGAATCGACTCGCGGAGAGGAATCGATTGGAGTAGTTATTTTTAACCTACCGATTTAAATAAGCGAGATTTTTTGTCGATTTCGAAAAATTTCAAACTTCTTTATTTTATACTTTAGGGCGATAATTTATACACCGCTGGAATCGTCTCGCTGAGAGGAATCGATTAAAGTAGTTATTTTTAACCTACCGATTTAAATAAGCGAGATTTTTTGTCGATTTCGAAAAATTTCAAACTTCTTTATTTTATACTTTAGGGCGATAATTTATACACCGCTGGAATCGTCTCGCGGAGAGGAATCGATTAAAGTAGTTATTTTTAACCTACCGATTTAAATAAGCGAGATTTTTTGTCGATTTCGAAAAATATCAAACTTCTTTATTTACGACTTTAGGGCGATAATTTATACACCGCTGGAATCGTCTCGCTGAGAGGAATCGATTAAAGTAGTTATTTTTAACCTACCGATTTAAATAAGCGAGATTTTTTGTCGATTTCGAAAAATATCAAACTTCTTTATTTACGACTTTAGGGCGATAATTTATACACCGCTGGAATCGTCTCGCGGAGAGGAATCGATTAAAGTAGTTATTTTTAACCTACCGATTTAAATAAGCGAGATTTTTTGTCGATTTCGAAAAATATCAAACTTCTTTATTTACGACTTTAGGGCGATAATTTATACACCGCTGGAATCGTCTCGCGGAGAGGAATCGATTAAAGTAGTTATTTTTAACCTACCGATTTAAATAAGCGAGATTTTTTGTCGATTTCGAAAAATTTCAAACTTCTTTATTTACGACTTTAGGGCGATAATTTATACACCGCTGGAATCGACTCGCGGAGAGGAATCGATTGGAGTAGTTATTTTTAACCTACCGATTTAAATAAGCGAGATTTTTTGTCGATTTCGAAAAATTTCAAACTTCTTTATTTTATACTTTAGGGCGATAATTTATACACCGCTGGAATCGTCTCGCTGAGAGGAATTGATTAAAGTAGTTATTTTTAACCTACCGATTTAAATAAGCGAGATATTTTGTCGATTTCGAAAAATTTCAAACTTCTTTATTTACGACTTTAGGGCGATAATTTATACACCGCTGGAATCGTCTCGCTGAGAGGAATCGATTGGAGTAGTTATTTTTAACCTACCGATTTAAATAAGCGAGATTTTTTGTCGATTTCGAAAAATTTCAAACTTCTTTATTTACGACTTTAGGGCGATAATTTATACACCGCTGGAATCGTCTCGCTGAGAGGAATCGATTGGAGTAGTTATTTTTAACCTACCGATTTAAATAAGCGAGATTTTTTGTCGATTTCGAAAAATTTCAAACTTCTTTATTTTATACTTTAGGGCGATAATTTATACACCGCTGGAATCGTCTCGCTGAGAGGAATCGATTAAAGTAGTTATTTTTAACCTACCGATTTAAATAAGCGAGATTTTTTGTCGATTTCGAAAAATTTCAAACTTCTTTATTTACGACTTTAGGGCGATAATTTATACACCGCTGGAATCGTCTCGCTGAGAGGAATCGATTAAAGTAGTTATTTTTAACCTACCGATTTAAATAAGCGAGATTTTTTGTCGATTTCGAAAAATTTCAAACTTCTTTATTTACGACTTTAGGGCGATAATTTATACACCGCTGGAATCGTCTCGCTGAGAGGAATCGATTGGAGTAGTTATTTTTAACCTACCGATTTAAATAAGCGAGATTTTTTGTCGATTTCGAAAAATTTCAAACTTCTTTATTTTATACTTTAGGGCGATAATTTATACACCGCTGGAATCGTCTCGCTGAGAGGAATCGATTAAAGTAGCTATTTTTAACCTACCGATTTAAATAAGCGAGATTTTTTGTCGATTTCGAAAAATTTCAAACTTCTTTATTTTATACTTTAGGGCGATAATTTATACACCGCTGGAATCGTCTCGCTGAGAGAAATCGATTAAAGTAGTTATTTTTAACCTACCGATTTAAATAAGCGAGATTTTTTGTCGATTTCGAAAAATTTCAAACTTCTTTATTTACGACTTTAGGGCGATAATTTATACACCGCTGGAATCGTCTCGCCGAGAGGAATCGATTGGAGTAGTTATTTTTAACCTACCGATTTAAATAAGCGAGATTTTTTGTCGATTTCGAAAAATTTCAAACTTCTTTATTTACGACTTTAGGGCGATAATTTATACACCGCTGGAATCGTCTCGCTGAGAGGAATCGATTTTAGTAGTTATTTTTAACCTACCGATTTAAATAAGCGAGATTTTTTGTCGATTTCGAAAAATTTCAAACTTCTTTATTTACGACTTTAGGGCGATAATTTATACACCGCTGGAATAGTCTCGCTGAGAGGAATCGATTGGAGTAGCTATTTTTAACCTACCGATTTAAATAAGCGAGATTTTTTGTCGATTTCGAAAAATTTCAAACTTCTTTATTTACGACTTTAGGGCGATAATTTATACACCGCTGGAATCGTCTCGCTGAGAGGAATCGACTAAAGTAGTTATTTTTAACCTACCGATTTAAATAAGCGAGATTTTTTGTCGATTTCGAAAAATTTCAAACTTCTTTATTTTATACTTTAGGGCGATAATTTATACACCGCTGGAATCGTCTCGCTGAGAGGAATCGATTAAAGTAGCTATTTTTAACCTACCGATTTAAATAAGCGAGATTTTTTGTCGATTTCGAAAAATTTCAAACTTCTTTATTTTATACTTTAGGGCGATAATTTATACACCGCTGGAATCGTCTCGCTGAGAGGAATCGATTAAAGTAGTTATTTTTAACCTACCGATTTAAATAAGCGAGATTTTTTGTCGATTTCGAAAAATTTCAAACTTCTTTATTTACGACTTTAGGGCGATAATTTATACACCGCTGGAATCGTCTCGCTGAGAGGAATCGATTGGAGTAGTTATTTTTAACCTACCGATTTAAATAAGCGAGATTTTTTGTCGATTTCGAAAAATTTCAAACTTCTTTATTTACGACTTTAGGGCGATAATTTATACACCGCTGGAATCGTCTCGCTGAGAGGAATCGATTGGAGTAGTTATTTTTAACCTACCGATTTAAATAAGCGAGATTTTTTGTCGATTTCGAAAAATTACAAACTTCTTTATTTACGACTTTAGGGCGATAATTTATACACCGCTGGAATCGTCTCGCTGAGAGGAATCGATTAAAGTAGCTATTTTTAACCTACCGATTTAAATAAGCGAGATTTTTGTCGATTTCGAAAAATTTCAAACTTCTTTATTTACGACTTTAGGGCGATAATTTATACACCGCTGGAATCGTCTCGCTGAGAGGAATCGATTAAAGTAGTTATTTTTAACCTACCGATTTAAATAAGCGAGATTTTTTGTCGATTTCGAAAAATTTCAAACTTCTTTATTTTATACTTTAGGGCGATAATTTATACACCGCTGGAATCGTCTCGCTGAGAGGAATCGATTGGAGTAGTTATTTTTAACCTACCGATTTAAATAAGCGAGATTTTTTGTCGATTTCGAAAAATTTCAAACTTCTTTATTTACGACTTTAGGGCGATAATTTATACACCGCTGGAATCGTCTCGCCGAGAGGAATCGATTGGAGTAGTTATTTTTAACCTACCGATTTAAATAAGCGAGATTTTTTGTCGATTTCGAAAAATTTCAAACTTCTTTATTTACGACTTTAGGGCGATAATTTATACACCGCTGGAATCGTCTCGCTGAGAGGAATCGATTGGAGTAGTTATTTTTAACCTACCGATTTAAATAAGCGAGATTTTTTGTCGATTTCGAAAAATTACAAACTTCTTTATTTACGACTTTAGGGCGATAATTTATACACCGCTGGAATCGTCTCGCCGAGAGGAATCGATTGGAGTAGTTATTTTTAACCTACCGATTTAAATAAGCGAGATTTTTTGTCGATTTCGAAAAATTTCAAACTTCTTTATTTACGACTTTAGGGCGATAATTTATACACCGCTGGAATCGTCTCGCCGAGAGGAATCGATTGGAGTAGTTATTTTTAACCTACCGATTTAAATAAGCGAGATTTTTTGTCGATTTCGAAAAATTTCAAACTTCTTTATTTACGACTTTAGGGCGATAATTTATACACCGCTGGAATCGTCTCGCTGAGAGGAATCGATTGGAGTAGTTATTTTTAACCTACCGATTTAAATAAGCGAGATTTTTTGTCGATTTCGAAAAATTTCAAACTTCTTTATTTTATACTTTAGGGCGATAATTTATACACCGCTGGAATCGTCTCGCTGAGAGGAATCGATTAAAGTAGCTATTTTTAACCTACCGATTTAAATAAGCGAGATTTTTTGTCGATTTCGAAAAATTTCAAACTTCTTTATTTACGACTTTAGGGCGATAATTTATACACCGCTGGAATCGTCTCGCCGAGAGGAATCGATTGGAGTAGTTATTTTTAACCTACCGATTTAAATATGCGAGATTTTTTGTCGATTTCGAAAAATTTCAAACTTCTTTATTTACGACTTTAGGGCGATAATTTATACACCGCTGGAATCGTCTCGCTGAGAGGAATCGAATGGAGTAGTTATTTTTAACCTACCGATTTAAATAAGCGAGATTTTTTGTCGATTTCGAAAAATTTCAAACTTCTTTATTTACGACTTTAGGGCGATAATTTATACACCGCTGGAATAGTCTCGCTGAGAGGAATCGATTGGAGTAGCTATTTTTAACCTACCGATTTAAATAAGCGAGATTTTTTGTCGATTTCGAAAAATTTCAAACTTCTTTATTTACGACTTTAGGGCGATAATTTATACACCGCTGGAATCGTCTCGCTGAGAGGAATCGATTAAAGTAGTTATTTTTAACCTACCGATTTAAATAAGCGAGATTTTTTGTCGATTTCGAAAAATTTCAAACTTCTTTATTTACGACTTTAGGGCGATAATTTATACACCGCTGGAATCGTCTCGCTGAGAGGAATCGATTAAAGTAGTTATTTTTAACCTACCGATTTAAATAAGCGAGATTTTTTGTCGATTTCGAAAAATTTCAAACTTCTTTATTTACGACTTTAGGGCGATAATTTATACACCGCTGGAATCGTCTCGCTGAGAGGAATCGATTGGAGTAGCTATTTTTAACATACCGATTTAAATAAGCGAGATTTTTTGTCGATTTCGAAAAATTTCAAACTTCTTTATTTACGACTTTAGGGCGATAATTTATACACCGCTGGAATCGTCTCGCTGAGAGGAATCGATTAAAGTAGTTATTTTTAACCTACCGATTTAAATAAGCGAGATTTTTTGTCGATTTCGAAAAATTTCAAACTTCTTTATTTACGACTTTAGGGCGATAATTTATACACCGCTGGAATCGTCTCGCCGAGAGGAATCGATTGGAGTAGTTATTTTTAACCTACCGATTTAAATAAGCGAGATTTTTTGTCGATTTCGAAAAATTTCAAACTTCTTTATTTACGACTTTAGGGCGATAATTTATACACCGCTGGAATCGTCTCGCTGAGAGGAATCGATTGGAGTAGTTATTTTTAACCTACCGATTTAAATAAGCGAGATTTTTTGTCGATTTCGAAAAATTTCAAACTTCTTTATTTACGACTTTAGGGCGATAATTTATACACCGCTGGAATAGTCTCGCTGAGAGGAATCGATTGGAGTAGCTATTTTTAACCTACCGATTTAAATAAGCGAGATTTTTTGTCGATTTCGAAAAATTTCAAACTTCTTTATTTACGACTTTAGGGCGATAATTTATACACCGCTGGAATCGTCTCGCTGAGAGGAATCGATTAAAGTAGTTATTTTTAACCTACCGATTTAAATAAGCGAGATTTTTTGTCGATTTCGAAAAATTTCAAACTTCTTTATTTACGACTTTAGGGCGATAATTTATACACCGCTGGAATCGTCTCGCTGAGAGGAATCGATTGGAGTAGTTATTTTTAACCTACCGATTTAAATAAGCGAGATTTTTTGTCGATTTCGAAAAATTTCAAACTTCTTTATTTACGACTTTAGGGCGATAATTTATACACCGCTGGAATCGTCTCGCTGAGAGGAATCGATTGGAGTAGCTATTTTTAACATACCGATTTAAATAAGCGAGATTTTTTGTCGATTTCGAAAAATTTCAAACTTCTTTATTTACGACTTTAGGGCGATAATTTATACACCGCTGGAATCGTCTCGCTGAGAGGAATCGATTAAAGTAGTTATTTTTAACCTACCGATTTAAATAAGCGAGATTTTTTGTCGATTTCGAAAAATTTCAAACTTCTTTATTTACGACTTTAGGGCGATAATTTATACACCGCTGGAATCGTCTCGCTGAGAGGAATCGATTAAAGTAGTTATTTTTAACCTACCGATTTAAATAAGCGAGATTTTTTGTCGATTTCGAAAAATTTCAAACTTCTTTATTTACGACTTTAGGGCGATAATTTATACACCGCTGGAATCGTCTCGCTGAGAGGAATCGATTAAAGTAGTTATTTTTAACCTACCGATTTAAATAAGCGAGATTTTTTGTCGATTTCGAAAAATTTCAAACTTCTTTATTTACGACTTTAGGGCGATAATTTATACACCGCTGGAATCGTCTCGCTGAGAGGAATCGATTGGAGTAGTTATTTTTAACCTACCGATTTAAATAAGCGAGATTTTTTGTCGATTTCGAAAAATTTCAAACTTCTTTATTTTATACTTTAGGGCGATAATTTATACACCGCTGGAATCGTCTCGCTGAGAGGAATCGATTGGAGTAGTTATTTTTAACCTACCGGTTTAAATAAGCGAGATTTTTTGTCGATTTCGAAAAATTTCAAACTTCTTTATTTTATACTTTAGGGCGATAATTTATACACCGCTGGAATCGTCTCGCTGAGAGGAATCGATTGGAGTAGTTATTTTTAACCTACCGGTTTAAATAAGCGAGATTTTTTGTCGATTTCGAAAAATTTCAAACTTCTTTATTTACGACTTTAGGGCGATAATTTATACACCGCTGGAATCGTCTCGCTGAGAGGAATCGATTGGAGTAGTTATTTTTAACCTACCGATTTAAATAAGCGAGATTTTTTGTCGATTTCGAAAAATTTCAAACTTCTTTATTTTATACTTTAGGGCGATAATTTATACACCGCTGGAATCGTCTCGCTGAGAGGAATCGATTAAAGTAGTTATTTTTAACCTACCGATTTAAATAAGCGAGATTTTTTGTCGATTTCGAAAAATTTCAAACTTCTTTATTTACGACTTTAGGGCGATAATTTATACACCGCTGGAATCGTCTCGCTGAGAGGAATCGATTAAAGTAGTTATATTTAACCTACCGATTTAAATAAGCGAGATTTTTTGTCGATTTCGAAAAATTTCAAACTTCTTTATTTACGACTTTAGGGCGATAATTTATACACCGCTGGAATCGTCTCGCTGAGAGGAATCGATTGGAGTAGTTATTTTTAACCTACCGATTTAAATAAGCGAGATTTTTTGTCGATTTCGAAAAATTTCAAACTTCTTTATTTACGACTTTAGGGCGATAATTTATACACCGCTGGAATCGTCTCGCCGAGAGGAATCGATTGGAGTAGTTATTTTTAACCTACCGATTTAAATAAGCGAGATTTTTTGTCGATTTCGAAAAATTTCAAACTTCTTTATTTTATACTTTAGGGCGATAATTTATACACCGCTGGAATCGTCTCGCTGAGAGGAATCGATTGGAGTAGTTATTTTTAACCTACCGATTTAAATAAGCGAGATTTTTTGTCGATTTCGAAAAATTTCAAACTTCTTTATTTTATACTTTAGGGCGATAATTTATACACCGCTGGAATCGTCTCGCTGAGAGGAATCGATTAAAGTAGCTATTTTTAACCTACCGATTTAAATAAGCGAGATTTTTTGTCGATTTCGAAAAATTTCAAACTTCTTTATTTTATACTTTAGGGCGATAATTTATACACCGCTGGAATCGTCTCGCTGAGAGGAATCGATTAAAGTAGTTATTTTTAACCTACCGATTTAAATAAGCGAGATTTTTTGTCGATTTCGAAAAATTTCAAACTTCTTTATTTACGACTTTAGGGCGATAATTTATACACCGCTGGAATCGTCTCGCCGAGAGGAATCGATTGGAGTAGTTATTTTTAACCTACCGATTTAAATAAGCGAGATTTTTTGTCGATTTCGAAAAATTTCAAACTTCTTTATTTACGACTTTAGGGCGATAATTTATACACCGCTGGAATCGTCTCGCTGAGAGGAATCGATTTTAGTAGTTATTTTTAACCTACCGATTTAAATAAGCGAGATTTTTTGTCGATTTCGAAAAATTTCAAACTTCTTTATTTACGACTTTAGGGCGATAATTTATACACCGCTGGAATCGTCTCGCTGAGAGGAATCGATTTTAGTAGTTATTTTTAACCTACCGATTTAAATAAGCGAGATTTTTTGTCGATTTCGAAAAATTTCAAACTTCTTTATTTACGACTTTAGGGCGATAATTTATACACCGCTGGAATAGTCTCGCTGAGAGGAATCGATTGGAGTAGCTATTTTTAACCTACCGATTTAAATAAGCGAGATTTTTTGTCGATTTCGAAAAATTTCAAACTTCTTTATTTACGACTTTAGGGCGATAATTTATACACCGCTGGAATCGTCTCGCTGAGAGGAATCGATTGGAGTAGTTATTTTTAACCTACCGATTTAAATAAGCGAGATTTTTTGTCGATTTCGAAAAATTTCAAACTTCTTTATTTTATACTTTAGGGCGATAATTTATACACCGCTGGAATCGTCTCGCTGAGAGGAATCGATTAAAGTAGTTATTTTTAACCTACCGATTTAAATAAGCGAGATTTTTTGTCGATTTCGAAAAATTTCAAACTTCTTTATTTACGACTTTAGGGCGATAATTTATACACCGCTGGAATCGTCTCGCTGAGAGGAATCGATTAAAGTAGTTATTTTTAACCTACCGATTTAAATAAGCGAGATTTTTTGTCGATTTCGAAAAATTTCAAACTTCTTTATTTACGACTTTAGGGCGATAATTTATACACCGCTGGAATCGTCTCGCTGAGAGGAATCGATTGGAGTAGTTATTTTTAACCTACCGATTTAAATAAGCGAGATTTTTTGTCGATTTCGAAAAATTTCAAACTTCTTTATTTACGACTTTAGGGCGATAATTTATACACCGCTGGAATCGTCTCGCTGAGAGGAATCGATTGGAGTAGTTATTTTTAACCTACCGATTTAAATAAGCGAGATTTTTTGTCGATTTCGAAAAATATCAAACTTCTTTATTTACGACTTTAGGGCGATAATTTATACACCGCTGGAATCGTCTCGCTGAGAGGAATCGATTGGAGTAGTTATTTTTAACCTACCGATTTAAATAAGCGAGATTTTTTGTCGATTTCGAAAAATTTCAAACTTCTTTATTTACGACTTTAGGGCGATAATTTATACACCGCTGGAATCGACTCGCGGAGAGGAATCGATTGGAGTAGTTATTTTTAACCTACCGATTTAAATAAGCGAGATTTTTTGTCGATTTCGAAAAATTTCAAACTTCTTTATTTTATACTTTAGGGCGATAATTTATACACCGCTGGAATCGTCTCGCTGAGAGGAATCGATTAAAGTAGTTATTTTTAACCTACCGATTTAAATAAGCGAGATTTTTTGTCGATTTCGAAAAATTTCAAACTTCTTTATTTTATACTTTAGGGCGATAATTTATACACCGCTGGAATCGTCTCGCTGAGAGGAATCGATTAAAGTAGTTATTTTTAACCTACCGATTTAAATAAGCGAGATTTTTTGTCGATTTCGAAAAATTTCAAACTTCTTTATTTACGACTTTAGGGCGATAATTTATACACCGCTGGAATCGTCTCGCTGAGAGGAATCGATTGGAGTAGTTATTTTTAACCTACCGATTTAAATAAGCGAGATTTTTTGTCGATTTCGAAAAATTTCAAACTTCTTTATTTTATACTTTAGGGCGATAATTTATACACCGCTGGAATCGTCTCGCTGAGAGGAATCGATTAAAGTAGTTATTTTTAACCTACCGATTTAAATAAGCGAGATTTTTTGTCGATTTCGAAAAATTTCAAACTTCTTTATTTACGACTTTAGGGCGATAATTTATACACCGCTGGAATCGTCTCGCTGAGAGGAATCGATTAAAGTAGTTATTTTTAACCTACCGATTTAAATAAGCGAGATTTTTTGTCGATTTCGAAAAATTTCAAACTTCTTTATTTACGACTTTAGGGCGATAATTTATACACCGCTGGAATCGTCTCGCTGAGAGGAATCGATTGGAGTAGTTATTTTTAACCTACCGATTTAAATAAGCGAGATTTTTTGTCGATTTCGAAAAATTTCAAACTTCTT
This sequence comes from Ontholestes murinus, assembly GCA_963969525.1. NCBI lineage: Eukaryota > Metazoa > Arthropoda > Insecta > Coleoptera > Staphylinidae > Ontholestes > Ontholestes murinus. The sequence goes on from CAXAKX010001054.1 coordinate 23,242, forward strand.
TATTTACGACTTTAGGGCGATAATTTATACACCGCTGGAATCGTCTCGCTGAGAGGAATCGATTGGAGTAGTTATTTTTAACCTACCGATTTAAATAAGCGAGATTTTTTGTCGATTTCGAAAAATATCAAACTTCTTTATTTACGACTTTAGGGCGATAATTTATACACCGCTGGAATCGTCTCGCTGAGAGGAATCGATTGGAGTAGTTATTTTTAACCTACCGATTTAAATAAGCGAGATTTTTTGTCGATTTCGAAAAATATCAAACTTCTTTATTTACGACTTTAGGGCGATAATTTATACACCGCTGGAATCGTCTCGCTGAGAGGAATCGATTGGAGTAGTTATTTTTAACCTACCGATTTAAATAAGCGAGATTTTTTGTCGATTTCGAAAAATTTCAAACTTCTTTATTTACGACTTTAGGGCGATAATTTATACACCGCTGGAATCGTCTCGCGGAGAGGAATCGATTGGAGTAGTTATTTTTAACCTACCGATTTAAATAAGCGAGATTTTTTGTCGATTTCGAAAAATATCAAACTTCTTTATTTACGACTTTAGGGCGATAATTTATACACCGCTGGAATCGTCTCGCTGAGAGGAATCGATTGGAGTAGTTATTTTTAACCTACCGATTTAAATAAGCGAGATTTTTTGTCGATTTCGAAAAATTTCAAACTTCTTTATTTACGACTTTAGGGCGATAATTTATACACCGCTGGAATCGTCTCGCTGAGAGGAATCGATTGGAGTAGTTATTTTTAACCTACCGATTTAAATAAGCGAGATTTTTTGTCGATTTCGAAAAATTTCAAACTTCTTTATTTACGACTTTAGGGCGATAATTTATACACCGCTGAAATCGTCTCGCTGAGAGGAATCGATTAAAGTAGTTATTTTTAACCTACCGATTTAAATAAGCGAGATTTTTTGTCGATTTCGAAAAATTTCAAACTTCTTTATTTACGACTTTAGGGCGATAATTTATACACCGCTGGAATCGTCTCGCTGAGAGGAATCGATTGGAGTAGTTATTTTTAACCTACCGATTTAAATAAGCGAGATTTTTTTGTCGATTTCGAAAAATTTCAAACTTCTTTATTTACGACTTTAGGGCGATAATTTATACACCGCTGGAATCGTCTCGCTGAGAGGAATCGATTAAAGTAGTTATTTTTAACCTACCGATTTAAATAAGCGAGATTTTTTGTCGATTTCGAAAAATTTCAAACTTCTTTATTTACGACTTTAGGGCGATAATTTATACACCGCTGGAATCGTCTCGCTGAGAGGAATCGATTGGAGTAGTTATTTTTAACCTACCGATTTAAATAAGCGAGATTTTTTGTCGATTTCGAAAAATTTCAAACTTCTTTATTTACGACTTTAGGGCGATAATTTATACACCGCTGGAATCGTCTCGCTGAGAGGAATCGATTGGAGTAGTTATTTTTAACCTACCGGTTTAAATAAGCGAGATTTTTTGTCGATTTCGAAAAATTTCAAACTTCTTTATTTACGACTTTAGGGCGATAATTTATACACCGCTGGAATCGTCTCGCTGAGAGGAATCGATTAAAGTAGTTATTTTTAACCTACCGATTTAAATAAGCGAGATTTTTTGTCGATTTCGAAAAATTTCAAACTTCTTTATTTACGACTTTAGGGCGATAATTTATACACCGCTGGAATCGTCTCGCTGAGAGGAATCGATTAAAGTAGTTATTTTTAACCTACCGATTTAAATAAGCGAGATTTTTTGTCGATTTCGAAAAATTTCAAACTTCTTTATTTTATACTTTAGGGCGATAATTTATACACCGCTGGAATCGTCTCGCTGAGAAGAATCGATTAAAGTAGTTATTTTTAACCTACCGATTTAAATAAGCGAGATTTTTTGTCGATTTCGAAAAATTTCAAACTTCTTTATTTACGACTTTAGGGCGATAATTTATACACCGCTGGAATCGTCTCGCTGAGAGGAATCGATTAAAGTAGTTATTTTTAACCTACCGATTTAAATAAGCGAGATTTTTTGTCGATTTCGAAAAATTTCAAACTTCTTTATTTACGACTTTAGGGCGATAATTTATACACCGCTGGAATCGTCTCGCTGAGAGGAATCGATTGGAGTAGTTATTTTTAACCTACCGATTTAAATAAGCGAGATTTTTTTGTCGATTTCGAAAAATTTCAAACTTCTTTATTTACGACTTTAGGGCGATAATTTATACACCGCTGGAAACGTCTCGCTGAGAGGAATCGATTAAAGTAGTTATTTTTAACCTACCGATTTAAATAAGCGAGATTTTTTGTCGATTTCGAAAAATTTCAAACTTCTTTATTTACGACTTTAGGGCGATAATTTATACACCGCTGGAATCGTCTCGCTGAGAGGAATCGATTGGAGTAGTTATTTTTAACCTACCGATTTAAATAAGCGAGATTTTTTGTCGATTTCGAAAAATTTCAAACTTCTTTATTTACGACTTTAGGGCGATAATTTATACACCGCTGGAATCGTCTCGCTGAGAGGAATCGATTGGAGTAGTTATTTTTAACCTACCGATTTAAATAAGCGAGATTTTTTGTCGATTTCGAAAAATTTCAAACTTCTTTATTTACGACTTTAGGGCGATAATTTATACACCGCTGGAATCGTCTCGCTGAGAGGAATCGATTGGAGTAGTTATTTTTAACCTACCGATTTAAATAAGCGAGATTTTTTGTCGATTTCGAAAAATTTCAAACTTCTTTATTTACGACTTTAGGGCGATAATTTATACACCGCTGGAATCGTCTCGCTGAGAGGAATCGATTGGAGTAGTTATTTTTAACCTACCGATTTAAATAAGCGAGATTTTTTGTCGATTTCGAAAAATTTCAAACTTCTTTATTTACGACTTTAGGGCGATAATTTATACACCGCTGGAATCGTCTCGCTGAGAGGAATCGATTGGAGTAGTTATTTTTAACCTACCGATTTAAATAAGCGAGATTTTTTGTCGATTTCGAAAAATATCAAACTTCTTTATTTACGACTTTAGGGCGATAATTTATACACCGCTGGAATCGTCTCGCTGAGAGGAATCGATTGGAGTAGTTATTTTTAACCTACCGATTTAAATAAGCGAGATTTTTTGTCGATTTCGAAAAATTTCAAACTTCTTTATTTACGACTTTAGGGCGATAATTTATACACCGCTGGAATCGACTCGCGGAGAGGAATCGATTGGAGTAGTTATTTTTAACCTACCGATTTAAATAAGCGAGATTTTTTGTCGATTTCGAAAAATTTCAAACTTCTTTATTTTATACTTTAGGGCGATAATTTATACACCGCTGGAATCGTCTCGCTGAGAGGAATCGATTAAAGTAGTTATTTTTAACCTACCGATTTAAATAAGCGAGATTTTTTGTCGATTTCGAAAAATTTCAAACTTCTTTATTTTATACTTTAGGGCGATAATTTATACACCGCTGGAATCGTCTCGCTGAGAGGAATCGATTAAAGTAGTTATTTTTAACCTACCGATTTAAATAAGCGAGATTTTTTGTCGATTTCGAAAAATTTCAAACTTCTTTATTTACGACTTTAGGGCGATAATTTATACACCGCTGGAATCGTCTCGCTGAGAGGAATCGATTGGAGTAGTTATTTTTAACCTACCGATTTAAATAAGCGAGATTTTTTGTCGATTTCGAAAAATTTCAAACTTCTTTATTTTATACTTTAGGGCGATAATTTATACACCGCTGGAATCGTCTCGCTGAGAGGAATCGATTAAAGTAGTTATTTTTAACCTACCGATTTAAATAAGCGAGATTTTTTGTCGATTTCGAAAAATTTCAAACTTCTTTATTTACGACTTTAGGGCGATAATTTATACACCGCTGGAATCGTCTCGCTGAGAGGAATCGATTAAAGTAGTTATTTTTAACCTACCGATTTAAATAAGCGAGATTTTTTGTCGATTTCGAAAAATTTCAAACTTCTTTATTTACGACTTTAGGGCGATAATTTATACACCGCTGGAATCGTCTCGCTGAGAGGAATCGATTGGAGTAGTTATTTTTAACCTACCGATTTAAATAAGCGAGATTTTTTGTCGATTTCGAAAAATTTCAAACTTCTTTATTTACGACTTTAGGGCGATAATTTATACACCGCTGGAATCGTCTCGCGGAGAGGAATCGATTAAAGTAGTTATTTTTAACCTACCGATTTAAATAAGCGAGATTTTTTGTCGATTTCGAAAAATATCAAACTTCTTTATTTACGACTTTAGGGCGATAATTTATACACCGCTGGAATCGTCTCGCTGAGAGGAATCGATTGGAGTAGTTATTTTTAACCTACCGATTTAAATAAGCGAGATTTTTTGTCGATTTCGAAAAATTTCAAACTTCTTTATTTACGACTTTAGGGCGATAATTTATACACCGCTGGAATCGTCTCGCTGAGAGGAATCGATTGGAGTAGTTATTTTTAACCTACCGATTTAAATAAGCGAGATTTTTTGTCGATTTCGAAAAATATCAAACTTCTTTATTTACGACTTTAGGGCGATAATTTATACACCGCTGGAATCGTCTCGCTGAGAGGAATCGATTGGAGTAGTTATTTTTAACCTACCGATTTAAATAAGCGAGATTTTTTGTCGATTTCGAAAAATATCAAACTTCTTTATTTACGACTTTAGGGCGATAATTTATACACCGCTGGAATCGTCTCGCTGAGAGGAATCGATTGGAGTAGTTATTTTTAACCTACCGATTTAAATAAGCGAGATTTTTTGTCGATTTCGAAAAATTTCAAACTTCTTTATTTACGACTTTAGGGCGATAATTTATACACCGCTGGAATCGTCTCGCGGAGAGGAATCGATTGGAGTAGTTATTTTTAACCTACCGATTTAAATAAGCGAGATTTTTTGTCGATTTCGAAAAATATCAAACTTCTTTATTTACGACTTTAGGGCGATAATTTATACACCGCTGGAATCGTCTCGCTGAGAGGAATCGATTGGAGTAGTTATTTTTAACCTACCGATTTAAATAAGCGAGATTTTTTGTCGATTTCGAAAAATTTCAAACTTCTTTATTTACGACTTTAGGGCGATAATTTATACACCGCTGGAATCGTCTCGCTGAGAGGAATCGATTGGAGTAGTTATTTTTAACCTACCGATTTAAATAAGCGAGATTTTTTGTCGATTTCGAAAAATTTCAAACTTCTTTATTTTATACTTTAGGGCGATAATTTATACACCGCTGGAATCGTCTCGCTGAGAGGAATAGATTAAAGTAGTTATTTTTAACCTACCGATTTAAATAAGCGAGATTTTTTGTCGATTTCGAAAAATTTCAAACTTCTTTATTTACGACTTTAGGGCGATAATTTATACACCGCTGAAATCGTCTCGCTGAGAGGAATCGATTAAAGTAGTTATTTTTAACCTACCGATTTAAATAAGCGAGATTTTTTGTCGATTTCGAAAAATTTCAAACTTCTTTATTTACGACTTTAGGGCGATAATTTATACACCGCTGGAATCGTCTCGCTGAGAGGAATCGATTGGAGTAGTTATTTTTAACCTACCGATTTAAATAAGCGAGATTTTTTTGTCGATTTCGAAAAATTTCAAACTTCTTTATTTACGACTTTAGGGCGATAATTTATACACCGCTGGAATCGTCTCGCTGAGAGGAATCGATTAAAGTAGTTATTTTTAACCTACCGATTTAAATAAGCGAGATTTTTTGTCGATTTCGAAAAATTTCAAACTTCTTTATTTACGACTTTAGGGCGATAATTTATACACCGCTGGAATCGTCTCGCTGAGAGGAATCGATTGGAGTAGTTATTTTTAACCTACCGATTTAAATAAGCGAGATTTTTTGTCGATTTCGAAAAATTTCAAACTTCTTTATTTACGACTTTAGGGCGATAATTTATACACCGCTGGAATCGTCTCGCTGAGAGGAATCGATTGGAGTAGTTATTTTTAACCTACCGGTTTAAATAAGCGAGATTTTTTGTCGATTTCGAAAAATTTCAAACTTCTTTATTTACGACTTTAGGGCGATAATTTATACACCGCTGGAATCGTCTCGCTGAGAGGAATCGATTAAAGTAGTTATTTTTAACCTACCGATTTAAATAAGCGAGATTTTTTGTCGATTTCGAAAAATTTCAAACTTCTTTATTTACGACTTTAGGGCGATAATTTATACACCGCTGGAATCGTCTCGCTGAGAGGAATCGATTAAAGTAGTTATTTTTAACCTACCGATTTAAATAAGCGAGATTTTTTGTCGATTTCGAAAAATTTCAAACTTCTTTATTTTATACTTTAGGGCGATAATTTATACACCGCTGGAATCGTCTCGCTGAGAAGAATCGATTAAAGTAGTTATTTTTAACCTACCGATTTAAATAAGCGAGATTTTTTGTCGATTTCGAAAAATTTCAAACTTCTTTATTTACGACTTTAGGGCGATAATTTATACACCGCTGGAATCGTCTCGCTGAGAGGAATCGATTGGAGTAGTTATTTTTAACCTACCGATTTAAATAAGCGAGATTTTTTGTCGATTTCGAAAAATTTCAAACTTCTTTATTTACGACTTTAGGGCGATAATTTATACACCGCTGGAATCGTCTCGCTGAGAGGAATCGATTGGAGTAGTTATTTTTAACCTACCGATTTAAATAAGCGAGATTTTTTGTCGATTTCGAAAAATTTCAAACTTCTTTATTTTATACTTTAGGGCGATAATTTATACACCGCTGGAATCGTCTCGCTGAGAGGAATCGATTGGAGTAGTTATTTTTAACCTGCCGATTTAAATAAGCGAGATTTTTTGTCGATTTCGAAAAATTTCAAACTTCTTTATTTTATACTTTAGGGCGATAATTTATACACCGCTGGAATCGTCTCGCTGAGAGGAATCGATTGGAGTAGTTATTTTTAACCTACCGATTTAAATAAGCGAGATTTTTTGTCGATTTCGAAAAATTTCAAACTTCTTTATTTACGACTTTAGGGCGATAATTTATACACCGCTGAAATCGTCTCGCTGAGAGGAATCGATTAAAGTAGTTATTTTTAACCTACCGATTTAAATAAGCGAGATTTTTTGTCGATTTCGAAAAATTTCAAACTTCTTTATTTACGACTTTAGGGCGATAATTTATACACCGCTGGAATCGTCTCGCTGAGAGGAATCGATTGGAGTAGTTATTTTTAACCTACCGATTTAAATAAGCGAGATTTTTTTGTCGATTTCGAAAAATTTCAAACTTCTTTATTTACGACTTTAGGGCGATAATTTATACACCGCTGGAATCGTCTCGCTGAGAGGAATCGATTAAAGTAGTTATTTTTAACCTACCGATTTAAATAAGCGAGATTTTTTGTCGATTTCGAAAAATTTCAAACTTCTTTATTTACGACTTTAGGGCGATAATTTATACACCGCTGGAATCGTCTCGCTGAGAGGAATCGATTGGAGTAGTTATTTTTAACCTACCGATTTAAATAAGCGAGATTTTTTGTCGATTTCGAAAAATTTCAAACTTCTTTATTTACGACTTTAGGGCGATAATTTATACACCGCTGGAATCGTCTCGCTGAGAGGAATCGATTGGAGTAGTTATTTTTAACCTACCGGTTTAAATAAGCGAGATTTTTTGTCGATTTCGAAAAATTTCAAACTTCTTTATTTACGACTTTAGGGCGATAATTTATACACCGCTGGAATCGTCTCGCTGAGAGGAATCGATTAAAGTAGTTATTTTTAACCTACCGATTTAAATAAGCGAGATTTTTTGTCGATTTCGAAAAATTTCAAACTTCTTTATTTACGACTTTAGGGCGATAATTTATACACCGCTGGAATCGTCTCGCTGAGAGGAATCGATTAAAGTAGTTATTTTTAACCTACCGATTTAAATAAGCGAGATTTTTTGTCGATTTCGAAAAATTTCAAACTTCTTTATTTTATACTTTAGGGCGATAATTTATACACCGCTGGAATCGTCTCGCTGAGAAGAATCGATTGGAGTAGTTATTTTTAATCTACCGATTTAAATAAGCGAGATTTTTTGTCGATTTCGAAAAATTTCAAACTTCTTTATTTTATACTTTAGGGCGATAATTTATACACCGCTGGAATCGTCTCGCTGAGAGGAATCGATTAAAGTAGTTATTTTTAACCTACCGATTTAAATAAGCGAGATTTTTTGTCGATTTCGAAAAATTTCAAACTTCTTTATTTACGACTTTAGGGCGATAATTTATACACCGCTGGAATCGTCTCGCTGAGAGGAATCGATTGGAGTAGTTATTTTTAACCTACCGATTTAAATAAGCGAGATTTTTTGTCGATTTCGAAAAATTTCAAACTTCTTTATTTACGACTTTAGGGCGATAATTTATACACCGCTGGAATCGTCTCGCTGAGAGGAATCGATTGGAGTAGTTATTTTTAACCTACCGATTTAAATAAGCGAGATTTTTTGTCGATTTCGAAAAATTTCAAACTTCTTTATTTTATACTTTAGGGCGATAATTTATACACCGCTGGAATCGTCTCGCTGAGAAGAATCGATTGGAGTAGTTATTTTTAACCTACCGATTTAAATAAGCGAGATTTTTTGTCGATTTCGAAAAATTTCAAACTTCTTTATTTACGACTTTAGGGCGATAATTTATACACCGCTGGAATCGTCTCGCTGAGAGGAATCGATTGGAGTAGTTATTTTTAACCTACCGATTTAAATAAGCGAGATTTTTTGTCGATTTCGAAAAATTTCAAACTTCTTTATTTTATACTTTAGGGCGATAATTTATACACCGCTGGAATCGTCTCGCTGAGAAGAATCGATTGGAGTAGTTATTTTTAACCTACCGATTTAAATAAGCGAGATTTTTTGTCGATTTCGAGAAATTTCAAACTTCTTTATTTTATACTTTAGGGCGATAATTTATACACCGCTGGAATCGTCTCGCTGAGAGGAATCGATTGGAGTAGTTATTTTTAACCTACCGATTTAAATAAGCGAGATTTTTTGTCGATTTCGAAAAATTTCAAACTTCTTTATTTTATACTTTAGGGCGATAATTTATACACCGCTGGAATCGTCTCGCTGAGAGGAATCGATTGGAGTAGTTATTTTTAACCTACCGATTTAAATAAGCGAGATTTTTTGTCGATTTCGAGAAATTTCAAACTTCTTTATTTACGACTTTAGGGCGATAATTTATACACCGCTGGAATCGTCTCGCTGAGAGGAATCGATTGGAGTAGTTATTTTTAACCTACCGGTTTAAATAAGCGAGATTTTTTGTCGATTTCGAAAAATTTCAAACTTCTTTATTTACGACTTTAGGGCGATAATTTATACACCGCTGGAATCGTCTCGCTGAGAGGAATCGATTAAAGTAGTTATTTTTAACCTACCGATTTAAATAAGCGAGATTTTTTGTCGATTTCGAAAAATTTCAAACTTCTTTATTTACGACTTTAGGGCGATAATTTATACACCGCTGGAATCGTCTCGCTGAGAGGAATCGATTAAAGTAGTTATTTTTAACCTACCGATTTAAATAAGCGAGATTTTTTGTCGATTTCGAAAAATTTCAAACTTCTTTATTTTATACTTTAGGGCGATAATTTATACACCGCTGGAATCGTCTCGCTGAGAAGAATCGATTGGAGTAGTTATTTTTAATCTACCGATTTAAATAAGCGAGATTTTTTGTCGATTTCGAAAAATTTCAAACTTCTTTATTTTATACTTTAGGGCGATAATTTATACACCGCTGGAATCGTCTCGCTGAGAGGAATCGATTAAAGTAGTTATTTTTAACCTACCGATTTAAATAAGCGAGATTTTTTGTCGATTTCGAAAAATTTCAAACTTCTTTATTTACGACTTTAGGGCGATAATTTATACACCGCTGGAATCGTCTCGCTGAGAGGAATCGATTGGAGTAGTTATTTTTAACCTACCGATTTAAATAAGCGAGATTTTTTGTCGATTTCGAAAAATTTCAAACTTCTTTATTTACGACTTTAGGGCGATAATTTATACACCGCTGGAATCGTCTCGCTGAGAGGAATCGATTGGAGTAGTTATTTTTAACCTACCGATTTAAATAAGCGAGATTTTTTGTCGATTTCGAAAAATTTCAAACTTCTTTATTTTATACTTTAGGGCGATAATTTATACACCGCTGGAATCGTCTCGCTGAGAGGAATCGATTGGAGTAGTTATTTTTAACCTGCCGATTTAAATAAGCGAGATTTTTTGTCGATTTCGAAAAATTTCAAACTTCTTTATTTTATACTTTAGGGCGATAATTTATACACCGCTGGAATCGTCTCGCTGAGAGGAATCGATTGGAGTAGTTATTTTTAACCTACCGATTTAAATAAGCGAGATTTTTTGTCGATTTCGAGAAATTTCAAACTTCTTTATTTAACAGTTTAGGGCATTTATTTATACACCGTTAGAATCGTCTCGCCGAGAGGAAGTTCATAAATATGCACATTTATTACTGCTTCATCGTTCCAACACTATTTTATACCACAGGCCTGGAAACGGAATGATCGCTCTGTCTGTGACGTCACAGAGGAGTGCCCTCATTTCGGCCTGCCAAGCGGGAGACAACGAAAACATTTGTATATTTTAATGGTGCTTGGCGTTTCGGTCCCATATTACTTGGAAAATTCTATTTAAAACCGTACGAAAATGGTGATAAAGTGTTGTGTTCCTAACTGTAGAGGTACCTACAGTGGTGAGCAACGTGTTAGTGTGTTTTCGTTTCCAAAAATGAAGATGAACGCAATGCATGCATGTATTAGAGCAATTCGGGCCAACTAAATACTCAGATGTAAGTTAAAACTCAACTATCAATGTAATAATATATCATATTAGATTAAACTTGTATTACATATATATATATATATATATATATATATATATATATATATATATATATATTAATTAATATAAATTAGTATTAATTAGAGTCGGCACTGTCAATAGTGAAAAACTCTTTATAGTGAAATTTTTTCAAACCCTAGAATATTTTAATGAAATTTCATGTAAAAAGCAGTGAATCTGTAAAATAGGAACACTCTATATAATAAAATTTTTACCAGAATTTCATGTAAGAATTTTTATGCATTTATTGTGAATTTGGCCACTTCGGGTTTCCCACTTCTACCTAACTTTAGCATGAACTCCATTTTTATGACTCACTGTTTTGAAAAGATTCGTAACTCATTTATAACGCCTAACAGGCAAAATGTAAATCAAGTACAATAGATTTTAGTGAGAAACACGGGGAAGGACCCATTTCAAAGCATCCCGGGGATTTTATATGTAGTCTATACAAATTTTAAATGTACATATGTATGTATGTATTATATATTCTTTTTATTTCGTATGTACTATTTAGCCCTATACATACATATGTAATGTGTACAGTATGTACATTATTTACATGCTATGTATTTAAACTTTTAAAAAATATTAATACGTCTTTCAATTTTTTCTTTATATGGTGAAAAAACTCTTTATAGTAAAATTTCGGTCAACATATTGGTCTTTCACTATAAAGAGAGTCGACTGTATCATGAATCATAGTCATAATCATAGTCGTTAAATTAGTGTACGAAAAAACATAACCTCAAATTTAATGAAAACAATTAAAGCACACTTGCCAATTTAATATATAAATACAATGTTAATAATTTATTACAGTAGTTGTAAAAATGTTGCTAATTATGAATGTTTTTTTAAGGTATGTGAACACTACTTTAAAGCCGAAGAAATTGAAAGATGTACTGAATTGTTGGATAGTGCTACGGGGAAGAAATGCAGTATGCCACCTCAGATACCTCGACTTAGAAATGGTGCCAAACTATCAATATTTCTAAATTGTGCCAGCTATTTAATATCTTCACCAACCATGAGAGAAAGTGCTGAAGAATGAAGACAACGAATCAACAATAATAATTTAATAATGCCATTAAAGAAAATGTGCGTTCTAAATGTGAATATGAAAAACAAAGAACCTTTTCTACATTTGAACAATTATTAGTGTGTTTGGAAAATATTCCTATACCTCTTGCGTGGACCGTTATTAAAACAACTTGTGCCATTACATTTACTTTAGTGGACACTTCAACTGTGCCAATTTTGAAATCATTTCCTGTAATTAATACAGAATTAAAACTTTCAATATACAAAGGACAAAGTAAGTTATCTACATTTATAAATAAAAAATATTCATTTGCCATTAATAATATGAATAGTTTTAAGGACATTTTAAATATATTACATTGCAGGTTATTGTGCTAGAACTGCAATAAAGAATTTGAAATGTAATATTTGCCAACAGTATTTAGTATTAGATAAGGAGTTAAATGCTAATGTTTTCGGCATAATTATAATTTCATTAAAAATCTTAAAATCAATTTCCCAATTCTGATGCCGTTATGCTTACATTTATAACTGTTGATTGTTTAATATCAGAGAAGTATGAAGAATTATTTTTAAATACTTATTCACAGAATAATAATAAATAATAATAAAATATGATTTTTGCTTACTTCAATTGTATAAAAGTTCACAATCATAATGATATTTTATATTTAATTGTTAAAGCTGCTACAAATGTTATTAAATAATTATGTTAAAACCAAAAATCATTTTGTTCATAAAAAAATGACAACCAAAAGGAAATTATTGTTATAACATTCATTTTATTTATTCTTTTGGGATGAAACTTTGTTTACCACCATTTAAAAATAAAATGTATATCTAATTTATTATTTCAATTTTTATTTTATTTAGAAAAGGTTTTTATTTGTATTTAAATTCGATTTTATAATAAAACTGTACTGAATGTTACGTTATTTTTACCACATTCACTTACAAATTGATCAAAGTACATTTAATTATTTTTAGTTCATTATATATTTAAAATTCTCTTCTAAAATAAATAAAACAATTTGTATGAAATAAAGCAAATTTATATGATATGTGAGAAATAAAGTTTATTTGTACATTGTTTGATTCTTATTTTCACTGTCATACCCTTTATATTCCTATATAATGTCATGGTTTATTACATTTATTAATTCTAACTAGAATATACATTGTATTTAATTAAATAATGAATGTATATTTTAAATTGTATTGTATTAAACGAGAATATATCTTAATAACTCGCTTCGCCGGCCGGCGATCGCATGTGCGACGTTTCCAGGCCTGTAATATAAGACGGTGTTGATCGTATGATGGTAGGTGAAATATCTAAACATTACTTCAATCAACCATATTGGTATAACAGTGCAGAAGTGCTCAGAGAAATTCATGTTTCGATTTAAATTTAACCAGATTTATTTAGACTCTAATATTTCAACATTAAGAATTTCGTACAAAAGAAAATCACTAATTGAATAACAATAATAGATTTACCTTAATATTCATATCCTACTATGATAGAAGTGTATAAAATTTCATTAAATATTAAATAATTTGTTTTAATTTTAAGGCGGATTTTTATTAGTTGTATATACCTCATAAACATAGATAGAATGAAATATATAAGTACAACAAATACATCAAACAGTATATTAACAGGATCGGAATTTAAATTATTCAAAATCCTATAATTACAAAAACCATATAAATATATGATGAAAGCTAATTATAATGAATTATTTCCATATAAAGTATTAAGAGGACCAATATAACAATAAGAACATCCAATATACGTTTTTTATTGTATACATTTCCGAGAATATCGGCCAAATAACAGATGAACGTGCGAGAAGGGTTGGAAAACCGGCACACTACGAATCTGAATTGTCACCTAAATATTCTGTTATAATAAATGTGGCGTTACCTTGCTGTAAGTAGATAATGGCATATATTGTTATAACATAATATTTTAATAAATAACATATTAAAAATTAATCTGAAGGTGTGCAACGAGAAACAGCCAAGTTATTGAAAGCAACACTGCTTGACGTAAATAAGTACTATCGACAACATTGCACGTCGGCCATGCGGTAAGGATCTAGAACATAACCTCGTCAGGAATGTAAACAAACCGGCAAAGAATATTATTTAACATTCTCAATATTACTTCATTGCTATTTAAAGAAAATAAAATGAATCCTGCCATTATAGGTATATACACATGACAACGGCTTGGTTTTATTTCGGAAACTCTTGCCAGTCAAACAATTGTCGTAAATTTATTTCTTAAAAGCTAGTTATAATTTATACCGTGTGTCCCGTTTGAAGACGCATCATAGGGAATTCCCATGTAAAATTTTCAATTGCAGTTTGTATCTCTATTATTGAACGAAAATTATCAAAATAAAATTAGAATTATTCCTTTATCTATTAAGATTATTTTAGAGGTTTTATTTTTGTTTCATCTTTAGTTTTAAGCGAAATATAGCTTAAGAAGTGTGAAGAAATTTTCGATAAAAAAATCCTCAAAATAGTAGTTGCTATGAAATGTCAAGTGTATGTCATCTAAATTGATTAAGCCACAAACACATAATTCAATTCAAAATAAGTGCCTACACCACAAAAGAAAAAGTTCAGATCATCAAATTGAGTTTTGGCGGACTTTTGCGACTTTAGTATAAATTTTGAAACCTGTCCAGTGCCGTGTCAATCAAAAATTATTAGAATTGATAAGAAATTTGAGGATAATGGTTGTATAAACGATGAACATATTGTTAGGAATAAAGGGAGGAAATCTGAAGAAACTGTAACAAATGTGTTGCAAGGATAACAGTACATCTAACATCAAGTGTAAGCTTATATTTACCGACCCCATAAAAGCCAAATCATAAAGAACTGAGCAGTGGATCCTGATTCAAGATCTAAATTTTGTTAAATTATTGTGGAAAAGTGTAACGAGAATAAGAGATTTGCAAATAGTGTGTGTTTTACAGATGAATGTACTTTCTATTTGGTGTCTAATAATAACGAACAAAATAATCGTCAATGGCCTCAAAACATTCTTTATATTGTAACATCAAGAAGTGAATATCCACAAAAACTTAATGTATGGGCAAGAATTTTAAAAATAGCGTTGTTAGTTTTATTTTTATTGAAAGCAAATTAAAGTATTTATCGCTTTCACTTTATGTTTATTCTTTACAAAAACATTCTTCCTGAATTTGAAATAGTATAATAATTATAATTTAACTGGATGTGGTTTTGAAATTTTGTAGAAAATACATGAGAAATACTAAAAAGAGGTTTATTCTGTTTCGGGCAATTGTACCTTTGAGTTAACTCGTTTCAACAAGAATAATGAATTTGTGCCTTTGAACTCGCCATCTGTAATTTTAGATGACTGACTTTTCAAAGCACTGAACTTTTCCTTCTGTGTTATAAGCACTCATTTTGAATTTAATTATTTATTTGTGGGTTATACAATTTAGATGACAAGCACTGACTTTTCACAGCAACTACTATTTTGAGGATCTTATTATCAAATATTTGCTTACACATTTTAAGGTATATTTTGACTAAAAATGAAGATGAAACAAAAATAAAACCTTCAAAATATCTTTAGTAGATAAAGGAATCATTCTAATTTTATTCTGATCATTTTAATTCAATAATTGAGATACAAACTGCAATTGAAAATTTTACATGGGAATTCCCTATGATGCGTCTTCAAACGGGACACACGGTATATCTATTTATATACAATTATCGACTATATGAAGTTTTAAATATTTTTCGCGTGTGATGGACAAATTACACAATTGTCGACGTTGTAATTAATAATGTGCAATTTATATTAAGAAATATTACGTAATTAAATGCATGAGTTTGCTGATTGGGAAATATAATGTGTGTCAGTCCAGAATTGCTGTGATATGAATATTACCGGAGTATAAATGCCTGAACGATTGTTTTTTATGTTAAGTTAGTCTCACAGTATTATACACTAATATAATAGTAAGGAAAGCTCGGCCTTTCGTACGAAACTTGTGAATTCATGGATCTGGCACCGGGAGCGATGTTGCCAGTCTCCACGAGTCTGCTTTTATGCATCATTAGCAGAAGTAACGTGCAGTGTTTGTGTTAAATTCACTGTGAAATTGTTATTGAAGTTGACTATTATGGCCATGCCGAAACGTCTTATGAAGTGTTGCGTTCCGGAATGTACGGATGTACATAGTAAAAGGCACCGATTTCCTAAAAATTGTCCCGATGTATTTTATTTGTTGGAGCAAGTAAAACCGCTGAATTAACAAATTATGTTCATGGATGAAACGTAAAAGAAATTTTTCGTTCGTGGGGCGCATTTTCTTCTTGAAGACATTTTACCAGGGTACAGGGAATTAAAAGTCACTGCGGGAAGTTATTTTTATGTAAACTAAACATTGATTTACAGGTATAGTATTATGGAAATAATTAATTATTTAATAAATTAATTGTAAGGGGATTTTACCCTTAAAATAAATTTGAAAATTACTACGTAGTATTGTAATTAAAATACTGACAACTGACACGGGTTGCGTAGTTTGCGAAAATTTCATTTTTGATAATTAATTTTTCAAAATCTGTTTAATTAGCATAATTTCTTAGCCCATCTGCATCTCTAAACTATTTACTGTTTTGTCTAAATATATTTATTTGTAAAAGTAAGTACATTATGAATACAGGGAATTTATATTTTTTTACTAGAAATTAGAAATATGTATCATAAAAATATATAAGTCATTATTAGTTAATTTATTATTAAATTAAGCTCTAAGTGGGTATTTTCCTTAATCCCGAATGTAATTATTTCCGTAGAATTCAGTAATCCATCTCAGGTATGAATTCAGACCTTCAGTCAATTATATTTCATTATTGTGTCAGTTGCTTTGCTGTACATACCTGAGTAAGTTACATATTAATATTTTCGTTACATTTATTTCAGTACACGTTTTTACTTATATTTGAAATCAATTTTATAATAAACCTGTACTGAAGAGATCAAAAGATATAATTGAGTGTTGAATTATTTAATTACTTTTGCTAATTTAGAAATATCATGTTTGAGATCATTTACATTAACAATTAATTAAATATTTTATTATGTTTAACCTTCGTTTATGATATTGCTATAATGCATATCTGGTGAAAATAAATAATTTTGTATGTTCCTTTTATTTATGAAACTAATTTTGTGTAACCTTTTGATAGATCCAGCTCCATTGATATCTTCTTCAACACCTTGTGCCTCAAATATTGTACTGAAAACAGGTAATTGAATTTATATTTTTTTGTTGAATTAAATAAATTATTAAAATGTACTATTTTCTTTCAGATGTAAAGAACAACTTCAAGCTTCCTGTGGAGTGTGAGGACACTGCCGATTTAATATGAATCCTCGGTGGATTATTTGATAGCCTCAACATAACAAAATACACAAAAGTTGAAGGAGCCAAACCACTAAAATGTCCCGTAATAACAACGTCAAAACATATAGAAACATGCAAAACATGTTAAAAAGTATTTTAGAAATTTTCATGAAATTTTATTGATTAAGAAATTGTTTTGTAAGAGTTCCTTCATTGGAAAATTTAAAGTTTACAATTGAGGAAATGTATTTGAGAGAACAATTATTCGAAACTAAAAACTTTAAATTTATATTGACGGGGCTCATTAATTAGGATGCATTGGACATTTTTTTTAGTTACATTCGATCACATGCCATTCGGTATAATAATCCAGATCCTTCCAATTTTATAAGTTCTTACAAAACATTAATAATTTAATGTATCTCAAAAATGAATTATTTCTAATTATTAGTTAATTTTCTACAACGTAAAGGACTTATATATCCTTAATTCCAAACGTAATTATTTCTGTAGAATTCACTAATCCATCTCATGTATAAATTCGACTTCAGTCGATTATATTTCATTATTATGTTAATTGCAGTACACGCCTGAGTAAGTTATTTATGTTTCATTATATTTATTTTAGTAAATGTTTTTACTTGTATTTACAATCAATTTTATAATAAAGTTGTACTGAAGAGATCGAAACATGTGTCTGCAGATGGTTATAAATTTGAGTGTAAAATTATTTAATTGCTTTTGCTAATTTATTTTTAATTTCATTAACCTAAATTCATTTATCACACCATAGTCACTCACAAACTATTTAAGGTACATTCAAACATTTAAGTTTATTTGACAGAAATAAATACGTTCAAACTATTGTTGCTTTGATAGCCTTGCTATTTTTAACACGCAAATTACTTTTGTATCATTCAATGTCTGTCGAGGTGTTAGCCAGAGAAGTAGTTATTTCAACAAGTTATTTGTTTTTTGTAGTCTTAATAAGACTCATTTATGTACTTACTATAAAAATAAATCTTAGAAATCTGTACTGTTAACCGATGGACAACCCTAATGAATTTATTTTAATTTGTCTGATGAAGCCCCTGTGTGATGAAACAATTGTCGCAGTGTTAAAACATTAAGAACTGTTTATTCTCAATCAGAGCATTTTATTTACTATAAAAATTATTAAACTGTCTTAAAACCCATTAATTGTATAAATTAGTTTATTTTAATACTAAAAATTTTTTAGGAACAGTGAGGACGATGACATAAGGGTAACTTGTCTTTAATGCAAATTTTCTAACCATACTGGATTTGCAGTGAGTCTGAGTTACTCTCAAGGTACAAAACATTACAACAATGAGACTTATTAAGGCAAAACAAATCACATATTGAAAGATATATTTAAGAAATTTAATTAAGTAAAAGGATTTGTAAATAGCACAACCAACTATCAAAGTAATACTAATTTAAGTTATTTAAGAAAATTATTTGTTTTGTTACTTTCCCTATACACAACCTTATCGATACGAATACCACAGTGAAGAGAAACAAAGATATAGACAACTACAAAACAAGAAGGAAACGGAGATGGGTTATACAAAAGGCAGAGGCATTTTATTAGTGGTAGATCTAGATTAATTTAAAATGGAAACACAGTGATAAATTTGGTGTTAGATGAATTCATCAGTTAAAAGCAATGTTTAAGTTTAAGGACTCTCAATTTTTGCAGTAACTTCAGGTAATAAATTTTGCACATTTAAAATTGTCATCTCAAAATTTGACAGTACTCATTTGCCTTTCTACCTTTCAGTGTGAGGCTTTACATACATTTATATTTGGATCCTTTGTTAATTTCATTAGTTCTTCCCTTATAGCATTGCTCGAATTATCTCTTGGTTTTCCTCTTAGGTTTTTTCCTGTTGCTCATGCTTTATATATTTTCTTGATGTTTCTTGCATCGTTCATTCTACAGATGTGGTACCATCTCATCTATCCCTCAATTGAATTTCTTAAATATTTGTTTCAATAAGTGATTTGTTTGGTCTTAATAAGTTTTATTGTTGTAGATGTTTTGTAACTTTGAAGTAACTCAGATTCACTGCAATTCTAAAATCAAAATTTTTAGTATTAAAATAAAGTAATTTATATAATTAATAAATTTTAAGACACTCTAATAATTTATAAATATATATTTAATGTTGGAACATTGTTACAATTGGTTCACCACCCAGAGGCTTCATCAGACAAATGACAAGTATAAAATAAATGCATAAGGGTTGGCCATGGGTTAGCAGTACAAATGAATAAGACATGTTTTTATAGTAAGTACATAAATGATACATTCTAAATGACTTATTTTATATAATTTATTTTAGAGAAGCAGGTGCCGTTGTACCTTTGGTTAGATTAAAGGATACATTTATTTCCATATTTTACTTGGCTAACGAAAAGTTGTTTAACTCTAATTCCCATTGGACAATTATTATGATCTAAATATGTATATGTTCAATAGTAAGCTACTCATTTAATAGAACAGAATGTTTAAATTGAGAGAAGAATAAGAATTGGATTAGTACTTGTTATGTTCCATCTATATTATACCGTACGTCTCAGATGAGCACGTATCATATAATCGGAATGAAGTTAGAGTTATTATATCACTTAATGTGTATTATTTAGAAGCATTTTTTCTTTGTTTTGTTGAATTATAATTAAAATAGAAATTAATTTAATTATATAATGGTTATTCTAATGACCTGTCCATGGCAACTATTATTTTAAGAAATGAATTGCTAGTTTTTCACTTTGAATTTATATTTTAAATAAAACTTAGCAAAGCAAAGAAAATATGTATCTAAATAATCCGTATTAAGTGATATTATAACTCTAATTTCATTCTGATTATATGAATGCAATGTATGAGATAAAAATTGACAATATAAATTTTACACGTAAATTTCCAATGCTCATTTGAGACATACGGTATAATATAAATGGAAGATAACAAGTACCTTACTCTACCCAATCTAAAAAATTTTATTCAAAATCAATCTTAAAGTACTTGTTACATACCTTTTGTTTTGAGTTGTTCTACTAAAATTTGATTTATAGGGGAAGTATTGTTTTCACTGTCGACACAGTTTCCGAATTATAACCAACCCGTCTTCATGAGTGCACGGAGTTATGCAGTAAATTCAGTTGTACCTAAAATGAGAGGATTAGTTTTATTTTCTTTAAACGCAATGAAGTCATATTGAGAATGTGTAATAATATTCTGTGCCGGTTTGTTTACATTCCTGACGAGGTTATGTTCTAGATTCTTCCCGCATGGCCGACGCGCAACGTTGTCGATAGTACTTATTTACGTTAGGCAGTGTTGCCTTCACTCACTTTCTGTTTCTCGTTGCACATATTCAGGTTAATTTAAATTTGTTGTTTAATAAAACATTATTAGTTGTATCGTTAGGCGCCGGTATCTACCTACAGCAGAGGAAAATTATTTTGACTGCCTTGAGAATATTAGTTGGGAAAGTTTCACTGGTAGCGTTAGGAAGAATGCCGATTTCTAGTTTGGCGGTTTTACAACCGCGCAGACGATACATTGTTATTTGCGAAAAATATTTAAAATTTCATATAGTCGATAGTTGCTATATATATAAATAATTGTATAAATTATAAGTAGGTTTTAAGAAATAAATTTATGGCGTTGGTAATTGTAGGAAATTATTTCCACGCCAAAAATAATATGGGAATTAAACAATGATTAGTCTTTGAAATTTGAGAGTTGAACAGTTTAAACTCCGATTCTTTTTATAAATTTATGTATATTTAATTTTTTCTACTAATATATGATCCATCAATGTTTAAAAGCTGCAAATAAAATAAAATGTTTAAATTAAATGAATTTGATTTAATTTTATTTAAAGGTGAGAAATATAAAATCTCCGAGCATTACTGCACCGTGATACCGTATTTGTTGATTAATATCTCACCTTACGGCGAAATGAATGACTCTTAGTTTTCTGCAGTAATTTGTGTGAGCTGGTGTAAAATTGAAATAAGGGGAAATGAGAACGATGCGGCACTAATAAATATGTATATATCTTCTCTCTGGTTTGAATGAACTCTTCCATTATACTGCACATTTTATGTTTAGATCTTAAAAAAAGGGAGATATGTATTTATTATTTAATTTTATCCGATCCCAAGTTTATATTTATAATACATTTTTTTTAGGATTAAATCGTTGAATTTTGAAATGAACATTGTTCCGGTTCCCGAAATTAATAACAGGCTAAATTTAAAATCTTCCTGAATGAGGTGGTAAACCATTTTCTAAAGTTGATTTTAAAAGTTCTTTGGCAGTTTTAAAAGTGATGGGCAAGATTGATTAAAAAAGATCGATTGCTCGATCCTTGCGAGTGATCGAGCCCAGTGTTGCGAGTTTCGCGTAAGTGCGAATGCACATGTCATCTGACGTGCGCGAGTTTTGGTCGATCAAGTATCTATTGTCTTTTTAAAAAGTAATTTTTAATTTCAGGAGGGTTGGGTGAGAATAATGAATGCGACAAATGCGGCTAACAGATTTATTACCACTTTAAATACAATGTGGGGTATATTTATAATATAACATAAGAGATGATGACTCTGGAATTCCATACGGATAAGGAACTGCACGTGTGTGGCCTTGGGAATCCGCCTTGACTCGCGCACATAAGATGACACGATTTTAAATTTGTCTGCGCGACGCGCAGCGGCATCCTCGCTGACGGGAATGACTAATTCCCGACTTTTTCTGCCCATGAAATTTAATAGAAATAAACAATAACACATGTTCAGTGCTCTATTTATATCGTATTCCCGACAGCGAGGATGCCGCTGCGGGTGGAATTCATCATTCTCAGCGGCATAATATAATAAAGATGTTGTTTTAGTTGTCTACGAATCATTAAGTAGACAAACCGACAAATTTATGATCGATCGTATCAAGGGCACCCTATTAACAACGATTTATTGATGTTAAAATAATTTTTTTTCCGTTTGGGAAGGTCGCCGCTGCCGTCGCGTGACATATGCGGTGGCAAGTCAGATGACGTGCGTTCGCAGTTTCGCGAAACTCGCAACACTGGTATAAATTGAAGAATCTGTCGACGTCCACATTTTTGCGGCCTTGCCGATTTCTTCATATTTTTAAGAAGTGTTCAGCATTATTATTCAAAATATTTATTCAACATTTTAAGAAATTGATTTGAAATAATTCAAAAAGTTACTCATTTTAAAAGTTAATTTTACGGTTTCTAATTTTTATTTAAATCTAAATTTTGTCTAAGAAAGACAATAATGAATTTATAAATGTATAAGGATTTGTCATCGGTTAAAAGTACAGATTAAAAATGGATACTTTTAAAGTTTGTACATAAATGATGAATTCACTTAAATAATAATTTCTTTTAAATATTGATTGGCAGTTAAGCTTTAATTCCCATTGAACAATTATTAGGATCTAAAAATTTATAAATTTGATACTGTGGTACTGTGTAAATGAAAGAAAATGTTTAAATTGGGGAAAGAATAACAAGTGCATAATCCTCTCAATGTAAAAATGGATATAAAAATTTTTAAATTACTTGTTACATACGTTTTGTTTCGAGGTGTTGGACTAAAAATTGATTTATTGGGGGGAATTTGTTTTCACTGGCCATACAGTTTCCGAAATAAAACTCAGCCGTCGTCGCGGGTGCACGGAGTAACGGAGAAGATTCTTACTTATAATGGCAGAATGAATTTAATTTTTTTTAAATAATAATGAAGTTAAATTGAGAATAAATTTTTGGAAAAGAATTCTAAAACGGATATTGAATGTTCTAATTACTGAATTGAAAAATTCGTCCTCTAGCGCAATTGAATGAAACTTGTTGACAGACTTCATATAGGAGTTGTACTGTATATGATTATAATTCATAAAATTAATATGTTTGAATGGTGTTCGTGGGAGCCTGAGTTCGCGAGAATCCGAGCGCACGCCGCGTCGTCGTGACGCCACGAGTTGGATGCGACGCCACAGGGGGCGCCATTGGTCGTCAAAAAGGATGACGCACAATTCGACCGGCAGACTCTCAGTCGACGGCGAGCAGCCGAACAGGTTGGATGTGCCCCTCTCTCATTTTACCGCTGCCGACACAAAGGACAACGACGGCTCCACCGAGCAAACTCCATACCATCCCCACGGCACTTCCATATGATTTCACGGCAATTAATTAATTTACACGTCGACGGACCCCAGCCCACGGCGATTAAAATACTGCACTCTCAGCCAAGCCCGACACCACAAACAGTTGTTTTTACGGCCATTTTAATTAATTCAAAGATTTGTCATTGTTCATGCCGAAATCACGACGCAAATAATTCAAAGAACCGGAATTCACGGCGCCGCGAGTTGGATGCGACGCCACAGAGGGCGCCTCAATGATCAATTGATGAAACGCAACTCGACCGCCAGACTCTCAGTCGACGGCGGGCAGCTGAGCAGCTTGGATGTGCCCTTCTCCCATGGGCAAAAGCACGATGATAACAAGACAGCACTCCCGAACGACGGCCAATACATTTCACTGCTGCTGACACAAGAGACAACGACGTCTCCACCGAGCACACTCGATTCCACAGCTACAATTCAGCCGTTCTTACGGCTATTTTAATTAATTCAAAGATTTGTCATTGTCCATGCCAAAATTACGACACAAATAATTCAAAGATTACCATCACTACTGTTGTACTCATGAGGACAACTCCCATTGTTCTGGGTATCAATAACAAACGTTGGCATCCCACCCATTCGGATGGAAGAGCTTGCCCAAGCATATATTCACGGACAAACTCCGAGCAGGATGGACCAGGCCACGGCGATCATAATCTACACTTTTAGCCATCCCCGAAACCACAAACAGGAATGAAATGCCAACATGAAATTTTGCAAGTCGTAATCACGGCCATTTTAATTAATTCAAAGATTTGTCATTGTTCATGCCGAAATCACGACACAAGTAATTCAAAGAGCCGGAATTTATGGCGCTGCGAGTTGGATGCGACGCCACAGAGGGCGTCTCAATGATCAATTGATGATACGCAACTCGACCGCCAGACTTTCAGTCGGCGGCGAGCAGCCGAGCAGGTCGGATGTGCCCCTCACCCATGGTTACAAATATGGCCATAACAAGACAGCATTCTTGAACGACAGCTAATACATTCCACCGCTGTCGACACAAAGGACAACGACGGCTCCACCGAGCACACTCCATACCATCTCCGCGGCACCATCAGACGATTTTACGGCAATTAAATAATTTACACGTTGACGGATAAACTCGGGGCCAGCCTTCGGCGAATATAATATGGCACTTTCAGCTACGCCCGACATCACAACTGGAATGCAATGTTAACATAATATTCTGCGAGTCGTCATCACGGCTATAGGCCAGCCGTTCTTACGGCTACATTAAATAATTCAAAGAAATGTCATTATTATGGTTGGAATCACGGCACAATTATTTCAAAGCCTATTACATCAATCGAGCCGTTTATCGGCGGTTGCCGACAGCTCTGACTCACCATGAACGGTGGCCCTTTTGCTTGTCGGGCGCTGAAGGCGCTCGGCGGCGTGCCGGGCGCCAGTAAAATAAAAAAAAAAACATTTTAAATTTTATTGTGGCTGGCGGTTTTGCGCCCGGTACGTCGCCAGGCGTTCATTAACCGCCGTGATTTCGACATGGATAATGACTAATCTTTGAATTAATTAATTCAGCCGTGAGAACGGCTGGGCTGTAGCCGTGATAACGACTCTCAGAATGTTATGTTAGCATTTCATTCCTGTTTGTGGTGTCGGGCATAGCTGACAGTGCGGGATTATAATCGACGAAGGCTGGCCCGTCCTGCTCGAAATTTGTCCGTCGACGTGTAAATTAATTAATTGGTATGGAGTGTGCTCGGTGAAGCCGTCGTTATCTTTTGAGTCGGCAACGGTAGAATGTATTGGCCGTTGTTCGAGAATGCCATCTTGTTATCGCCGTGCTTGTGGCCATGGGAGAGGGGCACGTCCGACCTGCTGGGCTGCTCGCCGTCGACTGAGAGTTTGCCGGTTGAGTTGTGTGTCATCACTTGATCATTGAGGCGCCCTCTGTGGCGGTGCCATGAATTCCGGCTCTTTGAATTATTTGTGTAGTCATGGACAATGACAAATCTTTGAATTAATTAAAATAGTCGTAATAACGACTTGCAGAATGTCACGTTGGCCTTTCATTCCTGTTTGTGGTGTCGGGCGTGGCCAAGAGTGCAGATAATAATCGCCGTGGCTTGGTCCATTCTGCTCGGAGTTTGTCCGTGAACATATGCTTGGGCTGGCTGGTTTCGTCCGGATGGGTGGGATGCCAATGCTTGTTGATGATGCCCAGAATAATGGGAGTTGTCATCATGAGTACAACAGCGGTGATAGTAATCTTTGAATTATTTGTGTCGTAATTTTGGCATGGACAATGACAAATCTTTGAATTAATTAAAATAGCCGTAAGAGCGGCCGAGTTGTAGTTGTGGAATGGAGTGTGCTCGGTGGAGATGTCGTTGTCTTTTGTGTCAGCAGCGGTGGAATGTATTGGCCGTCGTTCAGGAATGCTGTCTTGCTATCGCCGTGCTTGTGGCCATGGGAGAGGAGCACGTCTAATCTGCTCGGCTGCTCGTCGCCGACTGAAAGTCTGGCGGTCGAGTTGCGTATTATCAATTGATCATTGTGGCGCCCTCTGTGGCATCGCATCCAACTCGCAGCGCCATGAATTCCCGCTCTTTGAATTATTTGTGTCGTGATTTCGGCATGGACAATGACAAATCTTTAAATTAATTAAAATAGCCGTAAGAACGGCTGAGTTGTAGTTGTGGAATGGAGTGTGCTCGGTGGAGACGTCGTTGTCTTTTGTGTCGGCAGTGGTGGAATGTATTGACCGTCGTTCGGGAGTGCTGTCTTGTTGTCATCGTGCTTTTCGCCAGGGGAGAGAGGTACATCCGACGTGCTCGGTTGCTCGCCGTCGTATGAGTCGGTCGATTTGCGCGTCATCAGTTGATCATTGAGGTGCCCTCTGTGGCGTCGCATCCAATTCGCGGCGCCGTGAATTCCGGTTCTTTGAATTATTTTTGTCGTGATTTTGGCATGGACAATGACAAATCTTTGAATTAATTAAAATAGTCGTAAGAACGACTGTTTGTGGTGTCGGGCTTGGCTGAGAGTGCAGTATTTTAATCGCCTGGGCCTGGGGTCCGTCGACGTGTAAATTAATTAATTGCCGTGAAATCGTCTGGAAGTGCTTCGGGGATGGTATGGAGTTCGGTAGAGCCGTCGTTGTCTTTTGTGTCGGCAGCGGTAGAATGGATTACCCGTCGTTCGGGAATGCTGTCTTGTTATCATCGTGCTTTTGGCCATGGGAGAGGGGCACATCCGACCTGTTCGGCTGCTCGTCGTCGATTAACACGTGAGACGATTGCGCGTCATCCTTTTTGATGACCAATGGGGCGCCCTCTGTGGCGTCGCATCCAACTCGTGGCGCCATGAATAACGGTTTTTTGAATTACTTGTGTTGTGATTTCGGCATGGACAATGACAAATCTTTGAATTAATTAATATAGTCGTAAGAATGGCTGGGCCATAGTCGTGATAACGACTCGCAAAATGTTATGTTAGCATTGCATTCCAGTTGTGGTGTCGGGCTTAACTGAGAGTGCAGTATTATAATCGCTGAAGGCTGGCCCGTCCTGCTCCGAGTTTGTCCGTCGACGTGTAAATTAATTAATTGCCGCGAAATTGTCTGGTAGTGCCGCGGGAATGGCATGGAGTGTGTTCGGTGGAGCCGTCGATGTCCTTTGTATTAGCCGTCTTTTGGGAATGCTGCCTTGTCATCATCGTGCATGTGGCCATGGAAGAGGCGCACGTCCGACTTGCTCGGCATCCAAGGGCCGATTTTCGGCAAACCAAATATTCAAAGGTAAGGAAAAACTCAACAATCACTTTAATAATATACGATATTGCATTAAACGTGTAGAATAAATGTTTGAAATTAGAAATTAATTAATTGTTAAATTACTGTACGAAAAACATAACCTCAAATTTAATGTAAACAATTAAAGGATACTAATTGTATAAATACAATGTTAAAAAATAAATCATAATCATTAATCATAAATCTTGTAATAAAAATAAATGGATTTCAAGTCTAACAAAATATAATAAGAATACAATATTATATAACTTGATTGTTCTTCGTGGATTACAGAGAAGTAAATTGTAATCAACTGTAATAATCATAAATTATGTTGCTAATTATGAATGTTTTTTTAAGGTATGTGAACACCATTTTAAAAGTGAGGAAATTAAAAGAAAAACTGAATGGTACGATAGTGTAACAGGAAAGAAATTTAGTGTCACCAGAGATGCTTTGAATTTGAAATTGTGCCAAGCCATAAATATTTCCAAATTGTGCCAGCTACTTGACCACTTTAACACCATCCTTGAGAGAAAGTGCTGAAGAACGAAGACTCAGAATAGACAACAAAAATGTAAATATTCCTTTTAAAGAAAGTGTGCATTCTTAATGTGAATGTGAAAAACAAAGAATATTTTCTAAATTTGAACAATTGTTAATATGTTTGGAAAATATTCTTATACGTCCCAAGTGGACTGTGATTAAAACCACTTGTGCAGAGAAATTTGCTTTATTGGACACTTTATATGTGCCAATTTTGAAATCTTAGGCCGTAATGAATAGAGAATTAGAACTTTTATTATACAACAAGAACAACGTAAGTTATCTACATTAAAAAATTATCATTCTCTTGTCATTAATAAAATGAATAGATTGATATATATTTTAAACATATTTAAGGATGAAATTTATAAAACTGAAAATACAATTAATGATCATTTAGACATAATGGATGACATATTAGAAATAATTATTGGGTTGTAAAATGACGATAAAACTGTAAAAGAACCATTTATATGTGAACAAATTAATTTGTTAAACGATTTAAAATTCCAGCTTCGATGCTCATCTGATTTAATGAAATTTTGTAGTATTTTACATTCCATTTTGGCACATGCTTATTGCTTAATTTGTAAATGGTTGATGTAAAATCAAATAATAAAGAAATTCGTTTTAATAATATTCCACAAAAACCATTTTGAAGTAAAGTAAATATAAATAATAGTAACAATATGCCACAATCAAAAATGAATTATTTTGATGTAGAATGTAGTGAAGATAAATTTGTATTGGAGATATCAGTTTTAATATACATTGCAGGTTATTGTACCAGATCTGCAATAAAGAATTTGAAATGTAAAATTTGCCACCAGTATTTAGTATCAGATAAAGATTTAAATGCTCATGTTTTAGACAAAATTATAATTTCATTAAAAATCTTAATAGAAGAGGTCTTCAATTTCTCCACGTAGATGTTGACGTCGTTATAATTATACATATAACTTAATTATAAAAAATCAGAGAAGTATGAGGAATCATTTTTAAATGCTTATTCATAGAAGGATGTAGTGATTGATCTCTTCATGCAAGAAATAATGAAATATGATACTTTTCTCGCTGATTTCAGTTCTTTAAAAGGCCACACTCATAATGATGTTTTATATTTAATAATTAAAGCTTTTACAAATGTATTATGAAATAATTATGTATGTCAAAACAAAAAATTAACTTGTTCATAAGAAATTGACAATCAAGAGGAAGATTTCAACTTTGCCATAATAAATTGATATAATAAAATATATTAAAAAACAAATCGAATTGTTGTTAAACCAAGGTAATTAATTAAATTTTTTTTATAATTCTTTATTTGTGTTAATAGTAATATGCTTACACAGGTCAATAATCGAAATGGAATATAGTGAAAATAAAGTAGTTTTAATTAAAACCAATGTTACAGTTCAAAATTGTCATACGCAATTTTTACCAACGGAATGGTAAAATTTTCTGTAGTTAACCTTGAGTAATTAAATGAATTTCAAGAGAAGTAACTTATAGGAATTAATTGCCTAACATGTAATTGGGTTGCATAGTAAAAGTCAGCAGAGGTGGGCCTTAATTTTTAATTCTTTTCAATTAAAATTAGCTGTGCAAATCTCTATTTCCTTAATTTTATTTTACACAGGTAATTTAAACTGACAGACTTCTTTTCTGGTGCTGGAGTTTTTTTAAAATCATTTCCAAAAAAGAATTTAAGAGTGGAAGTTCTTCTCTAAATGGAAATGTGCAGAGGTTTACATATTGGAGTTCATTTGTCGGGATTTACGTTCCTGGATTTAGTGGAGGATTAAATTCCATTGGATTTCTGCAAGTCCTAGTTGTGTGGCGAAGAGGAGTCGATGCAGTTGAGATGGATGTCGCAGAGCGGTAGTCGATGGAATAAAAATTTATAGAGGAAGTCAGGAAAACGTTCGCTCGGTATGTATATTTTTATATTTGAATTACCATTTTGAGTCAATTTAAATAGGTTGTTTTTTTTTCCTCGTTCTTTATAATTTCACATCGAAGATAGATCAAGAAAACACTTAATTCAAGTGTAAATTTAATAATGGATTT
Organism: Ontholestes murinus; assembly: GCA_963969525.1. Classification (NCBI taxonomy): domain Eukaryota; kingdom Metazoa; phylum Arthropoda; class Insecta; order Coleoptera; family Staphylinidae; genus Ontholestes; species Ontholestes murinus. The sequence continues at coordinate 53,286 of CAXAKX010001054.1, forward strand.
TTGTTATTAACAGAGTTTGAGATCAGCTGTTTGTTTACTCATCATGTATCTGTCGTAGGTATTTTACAACAGCTGCGTGGAATCGTTGAGGTAGTGTTACCAGCGATTCAATGTTTGACAGTAATTAATCATTTTTGGTAAGTGATACATATTTTGTTTCTCAGGGATGAACTTGATATGTGATATTTAAATGATGGGTCATAAATATATTCTCCTTTAATTAAAGTTGAGTGGTAATTGAATTGTTGAATATAGGCAACACAATTAACTTAACAGTATTTCAAGTAGAGATAAGCAATATTTGGATTACATTGAATAATTGAATGCTTTAGCTCCGGCTATGTTATCAGTCGGGTAATATAGCCATCTTAAATCGTATTTGAATAGTTTATTATACAATTCATTTAATAATGGAAGATGTGAAATAATTTTAAGAATGTAAATCAAAAAGGGTAGGTTTTATTGTCAACAGAATTTCTTTCTTATTTAAAATAAATTGTGAGTTGTCGTGAAGTTGAGCGAAATTGTTTAATTAATTTTCATTAAGTTTAATTTGTATTTTAATTTTTAGTCATTTAATTAATTTTTATTAAGTGTAATTTTTGTTTTGTTAAAGCAATTAAAGCATTTGTGTCTTGGTTTTTCTAATTGTTGGCGTATTTCTTTAACCATTATTTATTTTCTCTCCAAATTGTTTTCCGAATTTCACCAAGGTAAGTTCCAAACTGAACGAAGGATTTTAATTATTGTAAAGAATTACAAATTAGGAAAGATTTTATTAAACATGGAAATTTTAAATACATAGCATGTACATACTGTACACATTACATATGTATGTACAGGTCTAAATAGTACATACGGAATGAAAAGAATGCATGAAACAAAATCTGTTAGTATACACATGCAAATGTATATTTTAAATTTGTGTAGTCTTGAGAACATACATATGATTATGTACTAGAAAAAAGAATCAGTTAGTTTCTTTTCAACATTATTTTTAAAAAATTATTGTTGCTCAACAAAATTCTCGAATTTTGTGGCCAAAATCTTAATAAGTGCATAAAAATTGATATGAAATTCCAGTAAAATTGTATTATATTGAGTGTTCCTATTTTACAGATTCACTATATGCAGAGCTTTTTACATGAAATTTCATTAAAATATTCTGGGACTTGAAAAAAATGCTTACAGTTTTCCACCATATAGTGTTTCACTATAAACAGTGTCGACTGTATATCAATGTTTGTGTCTTCAATTGTGATCATGATGGTTATGGTCTGGATATTGGTGGATGTTTTTTTATATGAATGAGGCATTTTAATATTTATAAATAGAAGGTAGAGTTAAGATTATATATTTAATAAAATAATTTTTACAATCTTCTGTATGTTTTACTCCAGCAATCAGCCTTAAGGCTCTACGTTGAATGGAGAATATTCAATGGCATGAGGCAGAGTGCCCCCATTGTATTATTCCAAACCTAATATGTGACTCACATAGTGCAAAGTATGCCACCCTTAATATATTGTTTGATAGTTGTTTGGATAAATTTTCCCTGTGGACGTCCCATTTAAGTTTGGAATCTAAATGAATTCCTAAGAACCATTTAAAAATTAAATGTCTCAATTAGTACTTTAGTATTTACTTCATTTAATTTAGTAAATGTTTTTATTTGTGTTTTAAAATCCATTTTCTAATAAAGAAGTATTGATAAGATCAAGAGATCAAAACACTTGCCTGCATATGAGTATAAATTTGATTGTTAGGTTACTTATACCATATTCACTTACACACTTAACAGTTTAAAGTAGATTAACAATATTTTCGATTGAAATTATTAGTAAATTCAGACCATCATTACATTAGATAAGATTATTATATCAGTTGCCGTACATGTCAAAGTAATTATTAATTTTGTATTTAATTTAATTTTGTATTTGCATTGAAATTAAATTTATAATAAATCTGTACTGATTAGGTCTAGAGATGGAAACACGCATCTGCAGATGAATATAAATTTGAATAGTAAATTTAAAATTAAATTATTCATACCAAGTTTTAGGTGCTTTGATTTTTATTATCAATCAATTTAAAACATATTTAATTATTTGTAGTTTATAATATATTGAAAATTCTCTTTTATAATAAATGAAATAGTTTGTATAAAATAAAGCAAATGTTTATGTTTACTGAGAAATAAAGATTTTGTTTCTTTTTTTTAAATTACATTTATTGATTGAAATGAATTAAATAGTGTTGTGTATGGAGCGCGCGGGAAGAGTGTGAATGTTAGGTTACGTTAAATGATGTGTACACCCTAGAAAATACACTTACACCTTGACTGCTGGAGAGAGAAGTGCGTTTTATTTGTGGCATGGTCACGTACAAGGGTGCGAGTATACAGGGTTGCATATATCTTTACATGTTATTACCACATCTACATATCAAATAGTTAATGTACATTATAAATGTTATTGTATGAAATGAGTATATATCTTAAAAACTCGTTGCGCCGGCCGGCGATCACTTTTGCGACGTGACAAACATTGACCGTCGGCGGCTGTGACGTCACAATTTTAGTTTCCAGCCCTGTATGTAGTATAAGACGGTGATGCATCTGTTTGGGCGTGCCACCGCCGCCGTGTAGAGCACTGCCGTACCAACCGCAATGCGCCGGTAAAATCGCGCCCTGACGTGAGCTGTCGTTTTAACACCACAGCGCAGTTCGTCATGCCACGCCACGATGAGTAGCGGCATTCTTTGACGGCATCCATTATTGCTCCGTTACATCTTTCTGCCGGCCGACGCGATTTTATATTCGAAAAATATTATTGAAACCGTTAAATTGTTAATTGTTATTTGTTGGAGTGAATAAAGTGTTAAGTTTTAGTACGGGGTGATTTATTTACACGACTGTCACAGCACTACAAGTTGGTGACGGCCCGACGTAATGCGAAAAACACGTGCTCCGTAAAAAAACATGCGCCGCCATCGAATTAACCGGTTCGTTTCAATTCACCCTTGTGCCGCGTCGCTTAACAGAATTCGAGCAGTTCTACAACGTGGGATTGCCTACGAAAAATCTCCGTAGGTATTCGCGAGTCGTGCGAGAACGACTGCGGCTCAGGACATTCGACTGTCGCGAGTGCCGACGATTTAGTGCGCGCATACATTCAGCGCCCAAGAACGTTTACAATGAACGACGGCGTCAGTGCCAAACAAAATGATGACACAAAATTGAAATATTTATTATGCAGCATACAGGACTTCGAGGTACTGAACGCGGTAAGTGACTTTGTTTTATCACCGTAGGGCAGTTCGTTACGCCACGCCACAATCAGAAGCGGCATTCTTTGACGGCATCCTTTATTGCTCCGTTACATATTCCTGCCGGCCGACGCGATTTTAAATTCCAAATATGTTATTCAAATCGTTAAATTGTTAATTGTTATTTGTTGGAGTCAATAAAGTGTTAAGTTTTTGTACGGGGTGATTTATTTACACGGCTGTCACATCACTGCAAGTTGGCGACGGCCCGATGTGATGCGAAAAACACGTGCTCCGTAAAAAATACCCGCTGATCGAATTAACCGGTTCGTTTTAATTCACCCATGTGCCGCGTCGCCTAACAGAATTCGAACAGTTCTTCAACGTGGGATTGCCTACGTGAAATCTCCCTAGATATTCGCGAGCTGTGTGAGAACGACTGTGACATACATTCCGCGCCCAAGAACGTTTACAATGTACGACGCCGCCAGTGTCACTAACGCAGAGAAAAGTATGAGCAAAGCGGTAACAAAATGTTTATAATAAAATTTTATACACTTCAATCGTGGTAGTTATGAATATATAAATTTTTTTATTTTATTTAAATTACAAAAAAAAATAATTTCTGCCGGCATTAGGTAATGCACGGTCAAACCGACATAGTTGATTGAAAAATTATTTAGATAATTAGTTTGCTATGGTAATTAATTATTACTTTCCCTATATACGAAGTATACTGTGTGTTCGATAAAAAACGCTTAACGCCATAACTTTGTTATTTATTAACCGATTTGATTCAACTAAAAAACAGATTTACTGGCCGTTTAAATACTAAGAAATGACATTAATTATATGTTTTTTCAAAATTAACTTCATTGACAAATGACAGTCAACTTTGAATTTTTAAATGGCTGCATATAATTTTCTTATTTTTTATAGTAGACATTATTTCTCTGAATTCAATGATGCCCAATATGTTGATTTTAGTTTGAAATTAATGTCAGAAAAAATTAAATTAAATCTTATTAATATTTAGTGTGCCTTGAAAAAAAATCGGAACAAACAAATGTAATATCAACCATTTCTTATTAGTTTGTGTTTTACAACAAGTGACCATTGTTTGTTCCGATTTTTTTTAAGGCACACTAAATTAATACGAAAATATCATATTAAGATTTATTTAATTTTTTTTCTGACATAAATATTAAATTAAAATCAACATATTGGGCATCAATCCATTCAGAAAAATAATGTATATTATATATAAAAAAAAATAAAAGTATATGCAACCATTTAAAAATTTTAAGTTGACTGTCATTTGTCAATGAAGTTAATTTTGAAAAAATATATTATTAATGTCATTCAATAGTATTTGAACGGCCATTCAATTTGTTTTTAGTTGATGCGTTGGGCATTTTGTTATCGAACACCCGCCATACTACGTATAAGTAAAAATGAAATTTTATACACTTTAGCCTGGTAGTATATGAATGTATAAAATAATTTTATTTTATTTAAATTACAAAAAAATGAATTACCCCCAGCATTAATGCACGGTCATACCGACATAGTTGATTGAAATATTATTTAGATATTTCAACGCAGTTTGCTATGGTAATGAATTATAGGTTTTGACATCGGCGGTAAGATTATCGAGTAATTAAACAATTCCTTTACGCTGCAACTTTTGGTAAGATTTTCTTTGAAAAATTGGTTCTTACGTTGAAAATTATGAGAGATTTGTTTGCATACTGTATAATTTAAAATGAATAAATAAAGAATGATCAGAAATTATTAACTTTTGTGAATTATTTTTATTTGTAATTTAATTAACATCGTATCAAAGAAATTGTTATATATGAAAGAATCTTGTAGCAACGAATTGATATTAATAATAACTGTATTAATACAGGGTGACTGACGAAAAATCTTTGATGCTGTATGTCGCTTATTTTTGATCCGATTTGAATAAATAAAACATTAAATGAAATAATTTTCAAAAGACTTTAATTTAACTGAAGCGAAATTTTTTCTTGCATTCAGTTTTTGACAAAATACGATCAACTTTTTCTTTCAAATTGCACTGTATACAGGGTGAGTTTTTTTTATGTTCTCTATGAATGTGGTAATAAAATAATTAAAATAAAACAATATTGTTATTATTATAAATAACTGCAATTGTTTTCCTTTTATCTTTTTCATGGTTACAATTTTTTTAAATTTATAATAAAAATTAAAATCATTATAAGTCACTTATTTTTAGAAATAATTAAGTCATATTGCATATTGGATTAACGAGAAAAAAATAATCTATCGAAAAAGGTGAGAGCCAACTATAGTTTCCATTAAAAAAATTAAGTTTGCGTGATATCTCTGAAAGTAATGACTGTAAAAAAATTCTGAATTTAATTTATTAATGTGCAATAAATTATCTACAACTTTGTTTTTTACGTTTTTTTTTTTTAATTTGTCATAATAACCGAGTTATTGATTGATTTGAAAAAACTTACTTTTTTTAAAACTTTGAAAGTGGAATTTTATTCGTATATACAGGGTGAGTTTTTTTTTTTCGATGTTCTCTATGGGGATCTCGGAAACTATAAGAGATAGAGAAACGATTAAATGGGGAATGAAGTGTAGATTTTCAAGACGAATAAAATTCCACTTTTAAAGTTTTCAAAAAGTCAAGGGTAATTAGATGTTTTGAAAAAAGAAAAAAAACTGCCATTTTTTTTCAAATCAATTTATCTCGGTTATTTTAACATATAGAAAAAAACTGTAAAGGGACAAAGTTTTAGGTAATTTTATGCAGATTAATAAAAAAAATAATCAGAAAATTTTTATCGCCATTATTTTCCGAGATATGACACAAACTTACATTTTTTTAAAAATGTAAACCATAGTTGGCCATGACCTCATTCAAGAAGGAATTTTTTTTTTCTCATTAATCCAATATGGCATACGGCATAGTTTTTTTTCTAAAAATAAGTGAGTTATAGTCAGTCATTTTAAATTTTATTATAAATAAAAAATGGGTAGCCAGGAAAAAGGTGAAAGTAAAACAATTGCAGTTGTTTATAATAATAGCAATATGGAAATTATTGAAATTTGAAAAAAAAGTTGATAGTCATTTGTCAAAAACTGGATGCAAGAAAGAGTTTCAGTTCAGTTCATATTAAAGTCATTTAAAAAATGATTTATTTTAATGCTTTATTTATTCAAATCAGGTTAAAAATAAGGGGGACCCAAGGCATTTTTTTTTATTTTTTTTTTTTATAATTTTTTTTAAATTTTTATTTTGTCAGGTCAGGCGAGATTGGGTCAGGTCAGGCGAGATTGGGTCAGGTCAGGCGAGGTTGGGTCAGGTCAGGCGAGGTTGGGTCAGGTCAGGCGAGGTTGGGTCAGGTCAGGCGAGGTTGGGTCAGGTCAGGCGAGGTTGGGTCAGGTCAGGCGAGGTTGGGTCAGGTCAGGCGAGGTTGGGTCAGGTCAGGCGAGGTTGGGTCAGGTCAGGCGAGGTTGGGTCAGGTCAGGCGAGGTTGGGTCAGGTCAGGCGAGGTTGGGTCAGGTCAGGCGAGGTTGGGTCAGGTCAGGCGAGGTTGGGTCAGGTCAGGCGAGGTTGGGTCAGGTCAGGCGAGGTTGGGTCAGGTCAGGCGAGGTTGGGTCAGGTCAGGCGAGGTTGGGTCAGGTCAGGCGAGGTTGGGTCAGGTCAGGCGAGGTTGGGTCAGGTTAGGTTAGGTTAGGTTAGGTTAGGTTAGGTTAGGTTAGGTTAGGTTAGGTTAGGTTAGGTTAGGTTAGGTTAGGTTAGGTTAGGTTAGGTTAGGTTAGGTTCCTCTCCGAAGGAATACACCTTGCCGTGGTGGAGGGGCTCAAAATTCAATCCACAATGAACTCATCTTGAGGGAGCGGATTGTCTTTTGCTAAGAGATTCCGGGGCTCATCACAATTTTGCAGTGTGAGCTCCCCTTCACTAGAGTCACTTTCGATTCCGCTATGAACTATCGTCCTCCCTTGGACAAACTCTTCGGCCATTCTCGGTCTCTTCGGCTCCCGACGTTATTAGGTTCCGAGGACTAGGGAGCCACACCGCTTACAGCCTCACAGCTCTTCAGAGGGGATCCTGCAACCTCTCATCTCACCAACGAAACAACAGGATTGCACGTGGTACCCGCCACAATAAAAAATCTATAAGGGAGCGCGGCCATCAGTGGCCATAAAACTGAAAAACCCAAACATGATGTCGTACGTCGAAAAACAAGTACCCCAGGTGGGTAGTGGCAATGCCACAGAATCCCACCCTGGCATCGCGCCAGGCAGCCCCTCGGATTCTGGGGGGGGCAAACCTACGACTTCTCCGTCAAGCGGAGAAAAAGCAAAGGAGGCCAGGACGGAGGGACAGGCGAGATCGCCACCCGCGAGGCGTCACAGCACGGGAAGCAAGCCCGAAGGACCACCATCGGCAGCGAGTGAAACGAAGGCACCCGCACCGGAGGCGCCAATCTTCGCCACCAAGAAGGTGAATAAAGCAACGGAGCTGCTGAAGAAAAAGGACGACCTGATGACCGCGGCGGATAAACAGGCGAAGGCGATAGGGGAGAAGCTGAGTAAGCTACTCAGCTTCACAAAGGATAAAAAGAACGTCCACGTCGTGATCAAGGAGATCGCCCAAGAACTGACGAACCAGTGGCGGAACCTGGAGAAGGTAAATAAGCAGCTGCAGCAGGAGGCTCCCAAAACGGACACCCGGGCAGCGGAAAGAAACGGTGGCTCCGAGGAGAAAGAAGCGGAGGCTAAGGAAATCTCCAGGTGCCGAAGTGAAATCCAGCACCTAAAAGCGGAGGTAGAAAACCTTAAAAGGGAACTGGCCCTAAAGACAGCTGAAGGCCCAGTGACCAAGGAAAAGACGTACGAGGGGTACGTGGAGACCGCAGAGATGACGTGGCCAGAGAGCCACTTTAGGCAAGTCGCCATAAAACAGGGCAACGCCCTAAAGAACCCGGCGTACAATAATTACGCAATCTGGCGCGGAAAAGACGACCCCGAAATGGAGAAAGGGGTGGCGAAATACGCGAAGGACAGGTGGCCAGAGATATGCGACCTCCAAACAACGGGTGGTCGCATAAAAATAACGACGGCCATCACAAACGTAGACGGGACCGAGACCGAAACCGTCAAAACCATCGTCAGACTCGAGGGAACCGCGGAGGAGGAGGAGCGGTACCGAGAGCTGGAGAAATTACGAGCGGACCTGGAAGGGCGCAACCAACACCTCGTCGCCATCCAGGAACCGCACGAGGAGAAGCGAGACCACCTGAGGAAGATGACGGAGTACATCTTCAGGGGCTCTAACGTAAAGGTACACCTGTACCAGAGTGGGCAGAGGAGAAGAACAGAAGCCAGCAGACCCGCGGCCCCCGACGCCCAAGGGCCGACTCAGAAGGGACCCCCCGCCGACGGAGAAGAAAGCTGGAAAACGGCCAAGCCCAGAAGGCAAAGGAGAACCAAGGACGTAATAACAATCACCCCCACGGGCGAACAAACATACGCCGCCTTGGTAAAGCGCATCAAAAGCGAGATCGACGTGGGAAAGATGGGTGTTAGAGTGAACACCATCAGCAAGAGCAAGCAGGGGAAGCTGATGATCAACATCACCAGCTCAGCAGAGGGGAGCAAGGAAGCGCTCAAACAGGAGCTTCAGACGAAGCTGGAGCTGAAGGCTAGCACATCCGAGGCAAAAATCACCATCTTCCTCAAGGACCTCGACGAAACCGTCGAGGGAGCAGAAGTGAGGGAGCTAGTGGCGAGACACGCCAAGGTCGCCGAAGAAAGCCTTGACGTGAGAATTGTCCAAGGCAGCCAACAACAACGGCATGAGGTACGCCATCGTGGCGCTACCACGAGCGGCAGGGGCGAAGCTTATAAGAGCCGAAAAAATTGAAGAAGGGTGGAACACCTGGAGGGTGGACGAAATCATCAAACCACCCAAGTGCTTCAAATGCCATAAATACGGGCACCTGGCAAGGAACTGCCAGGAGAACGAAAACGGAGCGCGGCCTTGCTACAACTGCGGCGGTCTCGACCACCGGGCAAAGGGCTGCACAAACAAGCCAAACTGCTTCACCTGTAAGCAGGAGGGCCACAGATCAGGAGACATGGCTTGTCCGGAATATCGGAAAATAGTCGGGGAGATTAGGACGAGAAAAGCGAGCCCCAGAACACCGAGCCAGGATGATAAATGTTCTGCAAATTAACATCGGCAGGAACCGGGCGGCGCAGGACCTAATGCGCAAAGCAGTGAGGGAGGGCAAGGTTGACGTGGCCATAGTGTCCGAACCGTACCAGAAGGGTGTGGCCAACCGGAGCTGGACAACAGACCAGCAGAAAGACGTCGCCCTGAAGATCTTCGGCAGGAAGGTACAAGCCACAAGGGCGTCCACCAAGACCAGAGGATTCGCCTGGATCGACTGCGGGAGTGTAGTCATCTACTCGTGCTACATCTCCCCAAACTCCGGCCTAGAAGCCTTCAGGCGCTACCTGGGGGAGCTAGGCGACAGCATAAGGGGGCAGACGAAAGACTTGCTGGTGGGGGGCGACTTCAACAGCAAGTCCCAGGTGTGGCAGTCCGACCGCGAAGACGAAAGGGGCAGGACGCTCCTCGACTGGATGGCGGAACACGGCCTAACCATCAGAAATAGGGGCAATAAGCCAACGTTTGTAAGAGGGGAGAGCGAGTCCGTAATAGATGTGACCATGGCGACCGAAGGGGTCGAGGTGCAGGACTGGAGAGTGAGCGATCAAGAGAACCTCAGCTTGCACCAGTACATCTATTACGGAATAAAACTAAAGGACGCTCAGGCCAGCAGGACGCAACGAGGAAGAACGTGGTGCGTCAGCAGAAAGAAGCTGCCAGAGTTTGCGGATAAGGTGACCAGCAGGCTACAGGCGCTGGAAGACGACAGCGCCATCGGCTTGACCGAGGCGATCAGGGCAGCGGCCCAGGAAACTTTTCCTCGAAGAAGAGACACGGGAAAATGTCCCGTGTACTGGTGGTCAGAGGGCATCGCCGACCAGAGAAGGGCGTGCCTACAGGCCAAACGGCAGACCACACGTGCCAACAGGTCTCGCAGCACCACGGAGACCGAGAGAACCGACCTCAAGGCGAGGTACAAGGAAGAAAGGCGGAAACTGACGCGCGCGATCGAGTCGGCCAAGAGGGAAGCCTGGCGAGCCATCTGCCGGGAGGTGGACGAGAACATCTGGGGCGACGGCTACAAAATAGTAACCAAGAAGCTACAAGCCAGACCGGCAGTACAACTGTCGGAAGCGAGGCAGCTGGAGATCGCCAGAACGCTCTTCCCGCAAGACGAGGAGCAGGCGAGACGGGCACCCCGAACGGCAGTCGAAAACCCGACGCCCTTCACGGAGGACGAGCTCAAAGCCGCGGTGAATAA
>CAXAKX010001055.1:0-12000 GCA_963969525.1 Ontholestes murinus
TATTGAGATACCATTTTATGCAATTAGTATTAAGTTGCAAGCAAGCACAGGATTTTTATTATTTCTTACATATTAATAATATATAAATAATAACCAATTTATGAATTATCGATTTCTTACTCAACAGGACTAGAAACATTTCTGTATTAATACAAATTCTCGGAAAAAGGAATTATATAAATCAACCAAGTGTTTTAATCTATCCCCTTATTCATTTATTTATTGTTTTACTTTCTAAGGGCATATATACATGATTTATTAAAGAACCTCATGCTATTTTAAAAACTATAGTTTCAACATTAGTTATTGTTCCATGTCAAATATAGTTTTCTGACATTGTAATTTAAAACTCTTACATATTGATTTATATTAAAATTACATCATGTGATCGAAATTATTTTTAAAATATTTTAATTATATAATTAAGGTCACTGACATGAAATATGTATCACGTACTTAATTATTATAATCAATTAAAAATAATAATAATAAATTTTTATTTCACTATGACAAATTACATAATAGGGAATTCGTAGAGGTGAAAACGTCCAAACAGAATATTACATTTAAAGGATTTTAAAATAGTATTATAACACAATAATATTAAAAAGTATTTAAGATAGGTTATAGACTACAATTAAACGTAAACAGAAATGATTGCAATAAATTATTTAATTTAATAATCAATTATAATTTAAACTAATTCCAATTTGTTGCAGAGAACTCTACTATGTTTTATGGTTCCAAGACGCAGATTAATGTAAAATGCTGTCATTTGGCAATGTTGAAGTTCGTAATATTTTTTTATACTGGAAGGAAGATAGTTGAAAATTTTTAGAACGGAGTAATGGCATCCTTTTCCTTTTTTAAAACTTGTGTCTGGGCAGTATAAATGTTTGGTCATGTCCTATGTTATAATGTGATATCATCAGGTCTTCATTAAATTTTTGCTTGTGTTTTAATAGAAATACAACACATTCACAAATGTTTTTTTTTTCAATGCTTCTTTAATTATCGACTTAATTAAGTATAATACGGACAGTTTTTTTTCTGCAGTCAGATATTGCGCTATTGCCCTAGTAAAGGCTTTACTTATATTTTCACATACTGCCGATACATGCATTGCAGAAAACAATGTATCATCGTTGTAAATTCCTAGAAATTTTGCACAGTTGTGAAGTTTATAATTTTTGTTATTGAACCAAAGTCTGTCGGGTGTGGATGACGCTTGATTTATTTTAAAGACAACGCATTTTGTCTTCTCATTAATTAAGAACAGGTGGTTTTCTAATAACAGCCATCAACTATTTCCAATTTTTTTGTTCCCAGCTGTTCCAAATACTGAAGAATATTGCTTTTAATAGCAACAGTAGTATGGTCTGCGTAGTTTAAAATCATGCTGAGTGGGAAATTGTTCGGCATGTTGTTTGTATAAATGATGAACATAAGTGGACCACGTATGCTTCCTTGGGGAATGCCACTGTTTATAATAAGTTTCCCCGATTTAGCGACCGAACCCATATTATCGGATACATGTGTGTAGTGATAAATGTCGTGTGTAATTAATACAATCAAAAGCGCGAGATAGATCCAAAAATATACCACAGGGAGTTTCATGATTGTGTAGAACTGATAATACCCAGTTTGTAAATTCAGAAAGAGTGCTGTTTCGATTTCTTGCTCTTTGAAAAATCCATGTTGGGAAGGTGATAGCAGGTTGAATTTATATAAAAAATTATAAAACACGAGTACATCTCAAGTTCGATTATTTTAGAGATTAAGGGTAGTATACATATATTGCGAAAATTATCCAGTAGGTCTGGATCTCCTTTTTTAAATATAGGAATTATTTTTTAAAGTTTGCATTGCTCAGGGAATATACCGGTTTCAGGTATAGTTTTAACTATGTGGCATAGGGGTTTGGCTATATAATATATACAATTGACATGGATATTTCATCGTAACCTGCGTCGGGCGCTCACGCGGAGCCGCAGCAGCGGCGCCCCTCTCATGGAGGACCTAAAGAGGGCAGCTGCGGAGGCGAAGGACGACCTTAAGCTGGGGTACTAGTGCCTGGGGGCACAGAGAAAGACGTGAGAATGTTATTACCTGCCAACCCTGGACATCGCTACCCAGGAGGACCTTCCCATATCATCGCACCGGTGGACCTGTTCACTGAGGAAGAGGTGGCAGCAGCGGCAAGAGCTCTACCTCGGTGAAAGGCACCAGGACCTGGGGCTTACCAAACGAGCCCCTTAGGAAAACGGGAATGACCCATTCCGCGAAAGTGCGGGAACTTTTTAACTCCTGCCTCCGCGAAGGGGTGTTCCACTCCCGCTACAAGTTAGCCAAGCTGGTGTTCCTCCCGAAAGGGGGCAAGCCCCTCAACAGCCCCGGCGGATACAGACCACTCTGCCTCCTGGATGTCGAGGGCAAGATGCTCAAGAGGCTCGTCAAGGACAGGATTGCAGAATGGGTAGACCTGAACGGGGGCTTGTCACCCAACCGGTACGGGTTCCGGAGGGGACGCTCCACGGTGGATGCCCTCCTCGAGGTACGCAGGCTAGCCAACAAGGCCAACCAAGGGCCACTGGGAGGGAGAAGGCATTGTTTAGCGGATGCCCTAGACGTCAAAATTACCTTGAATTCCCTCCCGGGGTCCTCCATCATGTCAGGATTGCAGGCAGGGGGTCTTCCGGCGCATCTCCTGTCGATAACGGCCAGCTACCTCGACAGAAGGCTCCTTAAATACGTCGGACAGGGCGGGGCAACAACAAGTCCCGCAGGGCTCTGTCTTGGGACCACTACTATCGAACATAGTAAACGACGAAGTCCTCGACCTTCCTCTACCTAGCGGCGTAAACATAATAGGATTCGCCGACGACATCCTCTTGGTGGTGAGAAAGAGGGACATCATGGGGGTGCGCACTGCCACGCAGGATGCTATGACCATGATATCCAGATGGCTGGACGCTGTTGGGCTAGACCTGACCCCGCACAAAACCTTAGCTGCCTGGCTGTCGAGGAGAAGAGCAGGGAGAAACCTGGCCCAGTCCATAAGGCTGCTGGGGCACGAAGTGGAGGTAAAGAACCGACTTAAATACCTTGGAGTGCTCATTGAGGCAAACCCGCGCAACAGCATTCACGAAGCTACACAGGCCAGGCTCCTAGCCAACACGGGTAAACCCTCTGAAGGGAAGAGGCGGCTCCTCATGGGGGTGGCCAGGGCCAAACTTCTCTACGCAGCACAGTGGTCGATTTGTTGAATCTAGCTGAACATTTCGCTCTAGAGTTGTCTACAATGTTTAAAATTATATATATTGATAAAAAATATATTGTATTTAATATATGTATACAAATATATTGTTTCCTGGAATATTAAATAATAACCCCCATCCCCTATATAATTTTTTTTTTAAATTTAATTTCTTACAAAAAAATATTTAAACTAAACATGAAAGGGGCTTTATTTTAAGTTAAAACTTACTACACAAACTTTATTTTAAACCTGTAGTTGACATATAAACGTCTCCTTCCATCTTGCAAACACACATTTTTAAAATGAAGATCGCGATTCTTCATTTTAATTACATATTTTATATCAGCAGAACATTTATATTAAAATTAAATTTAAAACTGCAATACATATATTCTTTAATATTGATGAATATGACATTTAATACATATATACATATTTGTAAAACACAATGTATATCAAATAAAAAAAACAATTTATTGAAATGTTACATTTGGTCAAATGTCAAATCTGTAAAGAATTTATATGATCCTCTCGGTTGAGATGGCCCTGGTTGTGGTTCGATGTGTGTAATAACTTCTTTTTTAACTTTAAATTCTTCTGATTTATTTAACCACTCTGCATTATTGATCTCAAATATTGAAATATTTCGATTAGATTCCTTCCACTTTTTAGTTAACTTTGAGGTACAATTTTTAATTAACCTCCGATGAATATTATTATTTTCATTTTCCAAATGTTCATGAACGTTTAATATATTCATGACGAATGAAAATATTGCTGAATTCTTATTTTTTAATAATTTTTCTGCACGCCAAATTGCGAATAACGTTTTTCGGGGAATGGATACGTCTTCTAAAAAAAACAATACGTTGATTGTTCGCAGTTTTATGCAAAAATTATTTAGTTAGTTAAAAAGATAAGATACAGGCCTAAAATAAAAAATATAGTTCATCGCGAATCTGTGCGAATCTGATATCTTTTACCTTTTTTCTTTAGAAATTAAGAATTTAAAAGCTAGTGCGCAGCATCAATTTTAAATAATAATTTACCGAAATTTGTTGAAACAATCATAAAAATTTAAATATCAACAATAAAAACATACCTGTGGGGTACTTTTCCATGATCGTAGTAATCAAATTCACTTAAAGTGATCGAAAAAAACAGCTTAAAACTTTGCGGCGAAATCACGGTTGGCACAAAAGATGTGTAGCGTCTGGCAAGGCAGTACGATATGCAATGGTTACTCGGGTACGGACCTGGACATTGCCTCTAAGAATGCCTCCAGGCGGTAATAAAAACAGATGCAGTTTGCGGTGTGTTTACTATCATAAATTAGGAAATCTTTTCAGAGTTCTACTGTGTACTTTTGCATCGAAATTACGGAATTTTTCAGATTATTTACCTAAACTAGGCGTTACCTAACCTTTGCGTGCCTGCTTTATTCTTACGGATAAACCAGAATATATTATCAATTATCACTCAAACAGTGAAATTACATTAGGCGTAACCTACCGACAAGTAATCCACTACATGAGGCCAATACGGCAAAATTATAGAATTTCCTCATTTAGTACATTTATTAAATAATAAAATCGCGGATCAAATTACAGAAGTTGCCAGTGATAATGAAATAATGATTATGTTATTATATTGGCCAGTAAATGCGAGAATTTTGTGGAGCAACAATTACTTTTTTTATGTATGTTATTTAGTAATTTCTCAAGACTACACAAATTTGTATGTGTATATTAACAGATTTTGTATTATGTATTCTTTTTATTTCGTATGTACTATTTAACCCTGTACATACATATGCAATGTGTTTCATAATAAATGAAAATAATAATAGACACATGGGAACAAGTTTAAGTGAGAGGAAGGAATGTATCATTCGGGAAAAAGGTGTAAAGAGCTGTGTGAGGACTAGTTGAGGGGAATATAAGGGAAGCAGAATTGATGAGAGGGGATGGAGATGGAATAAAGGTTTTGGTGAGACTGGGTGAGAGAGGGAGATAAAGCGTCAAGTAGAATGGAGTCAAGTAAAATATAATGTTTTTATGCTAATAATTCTATCTTTTTAAAATTAAAATTAAAATATACTTAATATTACACTGTGTGAAATTAACCAAGTGAAAGTACATTTTTATTTTTGTTAAATTTTTTATTAATATATAGCTAATTTCAGATAATTCTGTTATATTATTTCTACTGTAAATAATTAAATAGGTTAACCCCATCAAGAAATTATTCTTATATACTAGAGATTCATACTCATTGAGCAATTAAATATAATATATATATTATAAAACCCACCGACCAAATACATAGAAGGTGACAATTAAAATTAATACCACCGAAGCCCTTAGTCCGCCAAGAGGATTACCCGGCAATCTAGATATTATCGCATGACCAAGAGTCACACAGAGGTCAAATTCTAGATCCAAAGCAATCATCGCCTATCACCACTTAACCAATCCAACGTAGCATTAAAAGACAAACCAAAAATGTATACTATTTCTAAACTACAAAAGCTCTTATAGATGACGAATGTGTTTCGGTGACACGTTGAGTACTCAGTAACAGGGGGCGTAAGAAAAGTTTCAAAGAATACTTACACACGTAATATTTTTCAATGGCATATTAATTATTATTAGGACTGTCTATGAGATAATTTCAATAATAATAATAATCATTTATTGGTGCGAATACATAATGTTTAAACAGGTCAGAGCACAAAATTAAAAATTCATAAAACCGCAATCTTAAAGCTAAAGTATATTAGAATGTAGATAAAATGCAACATTTAATACATAAATAAGAATATTGAAACAAGTGTGTATAAATAAAAGCGAAATTACAACATTTTAAAATTTTGTATAAATATATAAAATACCAAGTATCCTTATTTTTAGTAAAATAGAAGGACATTACAACACGTTAAATATTATAAGTCAATACACAAATTCTGATAAATTCTAAAATCGTCACGCTGAAGTTCATTGATACTATAATATCCCTTTTTAAGAAGGCATGCCTTAATTTGTTTTTTGAACAGTAGAAGTTTATACCATCTTGTGTTTTAGATAAACATGATCGGTGCAGATATATATTATTATTAGTTCTTGTGTTGTGTTTATGAATATTGTTGTGTAAGCAGTACGAGTTAATATTTTTACGTCTGTAGACAAGGGAGTTTAATATATAAATTGAGGGTAATGTGAGAATTCCTAGGTTAGCAAATGTGTTTTTACAGTCAATTCTATAGCCTAGCCCTGATATTACTCTTACTGCCTTTTTTTAAATCGAAACATTCTACATATTATGGCTGAGTGACTCCAAGCAATAATGCCATATGTTAAGAGGGACTCACACAGAGAAAAATAAGCAACGCGTAATGCTTTGGGTGGCAAACAGTTACTTAGTTGCCTTGCTAACCTTTCTTGCAGTTTCCTCTCCATGTGTTTGCCAGGTCATTTTATTATCTAGGTAGACTCCTAAAAATTTAGAATTTTCTAGTTGGTTGCATGGTTGAGTTGCCTTTAATGAGAACATTATATCTACATATAAATTAGATAGCTCAGTATTTATTTCATAATTTGCTCTATTCAAATTTTCGATATTATAATAGTAATGTAATTAAGGCACTTATTTCAATATCCAAATAAAATTCTCATATACAAAGGCAAAGACGATACGTGTGATCGTTAAGGCAGGTCAAGGGGAAATGTGTTGGCTATCAAGGCGATAGTAAAGAACTACATTAATTGTTTATGCAACTATAAAGCGCACGTAAACATCTATGCGTTATGTTATATAAACTAATGTATAGCATACAATCATGATTAGAGACCGGATAAAAAAGCTTAAAAAATATGAAAAAAGTACTGAAAAGGCACTAAATTTGGAAAAAATGCATATAAAAAGCATCAAAACAGGGAAATAAGCATTCAAACAGAAAAAAATTCATTAAAGAAAACTATATTTTCTTAATATGTAATACGTTTGTGAATATGGTTTACATAGAAATTCTACAAGTAACTGCATAAAACTAACTTTTTTTGTTTTTACAAAATATTTCTTCCGATTTTAGTTTGATTTTTTGGCTAATGCGTCCATGTATTTTCTAAATTGAATCTTTAAAACTGTTTATTAAATTTCCATATACATGCAACGATATTACCTGCTTTTCTAAAAATTTTATTGTGTAGCTTACAAAATTTAAACAGGATTTTATGTAAGCTAAATTATTTTAAGAACTGATTGACAGTCATTAACTGATTCACTTATCGTCTTGGGAAACTCATATATCATTTTTTAAATCCTTCATAATTGTTCGCATAGTATATCGCAAAATCTAGCCAAGTTTCCCATCTTGTTAGCACTAATTGAGAGGACAGTGAGATATCAAGTAATCTCTCCTTCAATAATTGTCCCCTTTTCTTTCAAACATTCAATAATCAACTTTCTATCTACCGAGTCATACGCCGCATTTACACATTTTTAAATTTTTTTTATCATCTCTCTCTCAATCAACCAGTTCAGTGTAGCTATTTGCTCGATCATAGATCGTCCCTTTCTGAACCCTCCCTCAATTTTGGGTAGCAACTTTTTTTCTTCTACTTCCACCTCCAGCGTATCCTTCACCATTATCATTATAGTTTATAGAGGCTATCCATTAGTGATATTCCGCTATAGTTTTTTGGATCCTTCTCATCTCCTCCCTTATAAATTGGTACAATCATCCCATCTCTCCATTTACTTGGAATCTGCTCTTCTCCTCTCCATAAATTGTTCAGAAGCTTCAGCATTTTCTTCTTTCCTTCTGAGCTGCACCACTTCCATGCTTCTGCCTGTATCCCATCAGGTCCTGCCACCTTCCCACCCTTCATTTGCTGAAGTACCCTTTCTGGCTCTTCCATACTAAAATCTTCTTTCCCATCGAATACCCTTCTCTCTGCCACCAACTTCCCTTCGGTTGCTCTCATTCCTAATAGCTCTTCAAAAAGTGCCTTCCATGTATCAATGTTTATACCACTTCCTTTTACTTTCCTGGCCGGCCCCCTCTCCTTCAAGTAAATCCATAGTCGTTTTTCATTTTTTAGCTCCCTTACTATCTTCATCTCTTCTCCCATCCACTTGTCCTTTTTACTACTGCACTCCATTCCAAAGTTGTTTTTGCCTGTTTTACCTCCATCTCTCCCACCATTCCATCTCCAAGCCTTTATTGTCCTTCTTAGAGCTCTTTTGGCTTCCCTATACCGTTCATCAAACCATAAACCATAAGCCTTTCCCCACAGACTTTTCTTCGCTCCTTCTCATCATCGCCTGTTTCACCCTGTCTCCCAGCTGTTCCACTGTTACCATCTTTTGAAAACTCATCTCCTTTATTTTGTTTTTAAATATTTTTTTGTCCTGTTGGACCAGCACCAGCTCAGTCGTGGAGTATTGATTGCTTTTTCTTGGAATTATATTATATATTTGTATTTATTGGTGCCGAGTTTAAGGTAATTATAAAATAAAGCAAAGGCTATTAAGATAAGTCAAATGGTCATTATTAATAATATCAAAGCTTCACTATAATCAACTAGTATTAGGCAAGGTAGTAATCATTTAGCATTGGCTGAAATGATATCATCTATAACATTTGCTACAGAGATAGCACAATTTTTAATTCGTATACTTATTTTAAAATTTGTGTAAGAACAGATAATATACCTATTAATAGGTTTAGAAATTTTAATTCGTCTACATAAGAGAAACAACGTTCCAAGCACCCGGAAAGACATTTTAATCACTATTGTAATATTAAATACCACATTTTCAACTAATCTACCTCTCGATTTTTAATATAATGTAATTATTTCCATTTGCACAAGTCACTACTTTTTATATATGTCTCTTTTTATCTCTTAATAAATTGACATACCTTATCTAGTGCATAAATCATTTAGGATTTGTAAAAAAGGTGACAAATTACAAATGATACATTTTTAAAGATATATTTCAATTGTATTTTAGTAATATTTGATGATGACAGGTATTATCTGAACAAACTTTAATTTAATGTAGGCCTCTAACGCATATTCAAAGGTGAATATTTTTTACTTAATAAAATACTGACACTGTGACTTCGTCAGGCAGATAAGAAATTTCTTATATACGGCGTCAGTATTTGATTAAGTGATATGGAGTTTCAACAAGTAACAGCCTCATCAATCCAGTAATTGTGAATATTTTTATTATGCTGTATTTAAAGCCAGTTCTACAAGAACTATTACCTCAAATTGAGATTTCAAATGACGTCATTATTAAATGTTTTAGTTATCAGACATATCATATTTTAATGCATAAAAAGTACCTTCGAAACTAATTGCCAATTTTATGAATTAGTGGAGGAATCGACATCCATAGGTTTAAGTGGAAGAACATTTTACAAGATGAACTCCGCCCTTCAACTTGCTGTCAAAATTTTATTTGTATGTTTTCAATATTTTTTATGTATTTTGTAATAACTACAATTTTTAAGCAAGTATGATAAAGAATAAATAATCATAATCATATCATTTATTAGATTAGTGAATTAATATATGAAACGAGAAGACACGAGATAGAATGGCAGAAATAGCGAAGGGAGTTGGTTGATAGTATAACGCAACTAAAAGGAAACGGAAGAAAGAAGAAATAACATTGCAATGAATGGCCTATTGTAATGAAATATAAAAATAGTAGCAACTTGGATAATATAGTAATAGCGATATAGTCTAGGAATAAAGTCTATATACAAAGGCAAAGTGCCGATTGGATAACTAAAGAATACATTGTGGGATAAGAGGAAATGTGAATGTTGAAGACAGAGTGGCTGGAAATAAAAAGCTGGCTTCCAGGGGGTTTTAGGTAGTCAATAAAAAGAGACAACAAAGTCCGCAGCGAAGAAAATGGCGAAGGGTGGGATGATAGTGGGAATCAGAGAGAGAGAGTATGAAAAATCACAAAATGAAATTCATGGATGGCAGATAGGGCTGGCATGCATTAAATATCAGAAGAGTATGTACTGAATAAATATGAGAGTATTTTTTATTAATAAAAACTGGTAAAAAATAGATAGGAGTGATATTAATGCGAGATTAAGGAAATTGTGAAGAGGACAAGCGATGACGATTCACTGATCGTAAGAAGGTCTCAGGATAAGGTAAAAAAGTGGGTGCTGAAAGAGAACTGGAGATATTATACATATGCATAAATTGTGATTGGCAAGGTGAGAAAATATACATAGATATTATTAATTAAATAATCACCATTTCAAGAAAACAAGTAAGAAAAATAAAAATGAAATAAGTAAGTATATCGGACCATCTATTACTAAAAGTAGAGATATCGATAGGCAAACATAGGGGAGCGGGGTAACTGCAAGTATCTGAGAAATTATAGAGTTGTGTAAATGTCATTAGGGATATGAGGACGGTAAAATATATGAAAAGTATCGACACGCTAAGAGAGAAGTGAGAAAGGTAATAAAAGAATGGGTACTTATCGGAGGGGACGAAACCCAGCTAGAATTATAAGAAGTATAATTGTATATGTACTAGGAAAAAGACGGAAGAGTGAAGAATTAAGACGTGAATGTTCTGTAAAAAAGAAACAGGAATGCTATTACAAGAATAGATAAAACTCTAGAAAAAACGGTATATTTTCATTTGGGACAGGAGAGGGAACTATAGAAAAAGTGATTTAAGAAAATTTCATGAAGGAAGTGGTGTAAAAAGCTTATGGTGGATTAAAATAAGGAAAAGTAGTATGCATACAGAAAGCTGAGATATGGAAGAAGATTGGTAAGAAAGCTGAAAAAAGATTTGGGAAACTGTTAATTAAGATGTGGAGAGGGGAAACTATAATACCAACATCATGGATAGTGAAGATTATGTACCCTGTAGACAAATATTGGGTACAAAATTACAATGACCGTGATAGCTAAAAATGAAATGGATGCTGTAATAATTGAATTTTATTGTATTAATGGCAATAATTATGGAGAAATGAGAGATGTGCTTAAGAGAGCTGAAAGGTATGTGGATAAAAAAGGTCTATGTGTGAACGTCGAAATGGATAAGGTTTAGGAATAAATGAATACAGAGAAGAGTAAAAGAATGGAAAGGTATAACGCCAATTAAAGCCGAAACAAATATATATTATATACATCGATTCATCTAATTAAGAATTATTTAATTCGAAAATAACACTGTTATATTTGTTGACGAAAACACTTTTTTCATCTTTATATTTGCAGTTTTTTGACACGTGTTTCGAACTTGACAGCTTATTATTAAAGGTAATACTAATTTGGTAATCAATTTTGTACAACATATATACTGGGGTTAATTACAGGAAATTCCTGCGATTATTATGTTTTCGGCCAGGATTAATTCGTGTTCGTTGTTAAGGAGAAGTCCCTCTTTACTAATTGCATGATTTATCTCTATTTTTTATATGAGATTAAGCCTTTATCCTTTTTGCGAATAATAATCGGTTCGATCTGCCCCGTGTGGTATTGAAGTGTTCCGTTAATCCTGTTTATAGTTTTCCATTAATAATTTCTTAATAGGTTCTTCTATAGATCTTATTTATAAGAGTGGAGATGTTGGGGTCTCATGTGTAATCCATCCATCCAACATGAATAATTTCCATTTACACTTTTGCGTTATTGGTATTAGCAAGCAAAAACTGAAAACCGTATAAGCGGTTCA
>CAXAKX010001056.1:0-10602 GCA_963969525.1 Ontholestes murinus
CCGCGATAATTTTGACTACCCGAAAGTGTGTTGCTTAGTAATTGCCCGACGCCGTCAGGCGGAGGGCAATTACTTAAAGCAACACACTTGAGGGAACTAGTCAAAATTATCGTGTATTTATCATTTCCCGAGGGGCATTCGGTAAGATAAGTTCTTGAATAACTTACAAAATATTAAAAGTTATTTATTATATATACAATTTTGAAAGAACAATGATTAAGCGTGTAAGTTGGTACCTTTGGCGTATCGCTCCGTCTTTTGTCATAATTTGGCGGTTATGTTTTAATTCGTATTTCCTAACCTCACAAAAATGCTCGAACGGCCTCCGTAAGTATTCACTTTTAGCCGTGTTTTCTAGTGTCGTTTTTTCTATTAACTAGTTGGTTCATCACATTCTATACCGAAGCGTGATTAATATTTATTACTCAAGGACAACTGCGAATATGGTATAAATGTCAACTTGACAGCCGGGAGATTATCGATAATTTCCCTAGGGAGCTTTTCAGTTCTCGGTGACATTGCCGCCTTAATTTTGAATAGCATGCGCCGTTTGTCAAAAATGAACGAATCTGATTGGTTGCTCATTAATGAAAGAACTTATCTTTAAAATTTTTAAGAGCTGATCTAGATTATCAAGATTCTCCAGAAATTCCTCTTGCAAAATTTGAATTTTATTCTAAAATTCAAGGTTCTAAAAAGCTTCAAGATATTTTCTTCAAGTTTTTTAGAACTTTGAACCATTATTCATTGCCTTATCAAAAATGAATAGAAAAATCTCTTCCGATTTGTGAAACTTATATTCAAATATTAAAATTTTTCCTCCTCACATTACAAAATAATTGAGAGAGTTTTTTAGAACGTTTTAAGATTATCAAAATTTTCCAGGAATTTCTCTTGTAAATTTTGAATTTTATTCTAGAATTCCAGGTTATAAAGCTTTAAGAAATTTTTTTCGAGTGTTTTTAGAAAAAAACAACCATTTATTTTTTCTTCTAGATTTTACAATATTTTAGGGTTTCCAAATGATAGAGATTTGTTATTTTATTTTTATTAACTTTGTTTTCAAAAATGTTAATAGTTTTTCATTTATTACTGAAAGAAGTTTTCAATTTTTCTTTTTCCAGATTTATAGAACTCAGGATTTTCAAAGGAATTTCTCTTGCAAATTTTAAACTTTATTCTAAAATTTTAGGTTATAAAAGCTTTCAGCACTTTTCTTAAATCAAAGTTTTGTAGGAAATACTGTTCCAATCAGTTAACTTTTACTTCTACTTCACTATACATCATTATTCACAAATAAAACACTTTAAAACTTTGTCTTTATAACAGGGACGTTATTAAGTGACTATAGTTTCAACAATTTTAACTGTTTTTTTAAACTAGAAGTTTTGAAAATGACAAGTTAAAATTGTTGAAACCTCAGTCACTTAATGGTTATACAAATAAAGTTTAAAAGTGTTTCATTTGGGAATACTCTTCCAATTTGTGAAATTCGTGTATAAAAAGTGTTTCTCCTCAATTTATAAAATGTAGAAGAATCTAGAATATTCTATAATGTTCATCAAACTGCCTCGAATATTCCTCCAGAGTTTGTCTTTCTATTTTCTCTTCCAAATTGTAAAAGGTTTATTAAGGGTTGTACATTCTTCTTCTGCAAATTTTAAACTTTATTCTAAAATTCCATGTCTTAAATAAAGCTTCAAACAATTTCCTCAAAGAGTTTGTTGTTAGAACTGGTCTAGATTATCAAGATTCTTCAGGAATTCTTCTTGCAAAATTTGAGTAAAAGGTTCTAAAGCTTCAAGATATTTTCTTCAAGTGTTTTTTAGAACTTTGAACCATTGTTCATTGTCTTATCAAAGATTTGTATAAAAATCTCATTCAATTTGTGAAACTTCTATTCAATTATTAAAAATTTTGTCCTCACTTTATAAAATTTAGAAGGTTTTTTTTATAACGGGTCTACATTATCAAAATTTTCCAGGAATTTCTCTTGTAAATTTTGAATTTTATTCTAGAATTCCAGGTTATAAAGCTTCAAGAAATTTTCTTCGAGTTTTTTTAGAATTTTTAACATTTCTTTTTTCATTGTCTTATCAAAAAATATAAGAAATTCTTATCCAAGTTGTGAAACTTATATTCAAATATTAAAACGAGTGCTCCAGAATATTCTATAATGTGTTTTCAAAGTTTTTCGATTATTCCTTTAGAGGTTTTCTTTCTCTTTTAATTTTTTTTTGTAATTTGCTGATTTTAAATTGTTTATAACAAAACAATGTTTACCTACTATAAGTGACATAAACCTTCTCGAATATTTCTTTAAAGTATTTCTTTCTGTTTTTCTTTTTTTATTTACTGATTTTAAATTATTTTTGACAGAAGCATATTGACACTAGCCACACGGATGTATTTAGACTACCAGTCATTCCGCGTGTGGTAAATATGTTTCGTAAACAAACGTTGTTGATTCGCACCAGAAATTCTAAACTGGGTTATAAGCATAGCAAAAAAAACAATGAATTATAAATAATTTCCAAATTGTTGTAAATTTTTTTCGTCTGTTCAAATAAATGATATATCAAATGTAAATAAAACTTCAAGGTATTTCCAAGTGAAATGATAAAAAAATTAAATAGGGCAACGGAATATTTTTCTAAACTACCAAAACTTGTAAAAGTACGAATATGAATTATAATTTCCCATCTTTTCGACAAGTAAAGACTGTGCAGTATTAAACCATTGATAATGGTCCGAAATATATATTTGGTATTTCAAATTAACTGTGTGAAGAATGGTTTTTATTGCTTTATTTTATAATCAAGTTTATCTTTACGTAACTCATACAATTAATTTACTATTGGTGGTTTTTAGTTTCACGTCTCATTGACTCATTCCGGCAATAAATAATTATTAAACCAAAACATTATTGATGGTTTGAGTTTACTTGAAGTATTTTAAAATGATAAAATAAACCCAGGGTTATTTTATTATTAAACTAAAACTTTGGTAATTCAAATAAAAGTGTGGAGAAAGGTTATTAGTGCTTTATTCGCCAAATTATTTTGTTTTCACGTTACTCAATCAACCAATTTATTAAACCAAATAATTTTTAGTAAAAATCAAAAAAGTTTTAGGAAAATTAAATAGATTCTTATTATTTCAGACATAATAACAAAACAAAATTATAACTTAAGCTAATAAAATATTTACACATTTCAAAACTCTCAATTTTTTTATCATTTCGAAACATTTGAAGAAATTTGAACATATCCGGCTTCGCAAACAAAATTTTTGATTTCGTGAAGCCTCTTTGTTATTCATATAAACGATCGGTACGGCCTCCTCGAATTAATATTGGAAGTTGCCCAAGTGACGAATTCCAAGACTTTGGTTATTCGCCGAAAACTATTAATGGCGTGTAGTGGAATGTTACATTTAACCTCCGATTGTCATTTCGTAAGAAACATGTGTTTAATTGTGTCTGGAACCGGTTACTCATATTTTCGGCATTCGTGTGTACTTTACCACATTTACGATATAATTGGAATAATTCAAAATCGAGTATATTTTACAAACCACATATATAGATAAGTAAAGTTATTGTGAAGTAATAAAAGCTTCTGGTAAATCAGAAAGTATTATTGTGTATCCAAAAATTAAATTTTAAGTAGATCCTTTTTCGAAATCATCCCTCCCCCCAGAATAATTATAACCAAAAATTATATTGTTTATACGAGAATTCTAAGGTATTAGGAAGAAAATGTGCGGTCTTACTTATGTAAAAAGAAATAGTAGGAATTGTTTATTTATAAGCATTGAAGCAAATTAAATCTACCATGAAACAACGTACTCTTTGCTCATCCATTATTTGAAGAAACGTAATTAGACTGTGTGCCAAATGTTTGATTAAAATATCTAACTAAACTAATTAGGAACTAACAGAAAGTTTTTTTAAATGAACATGAAGATACGATTACTTTGTTTCTTTTAAAGTTCATGATTCCAAGATGTAACACAAAGTAATGGCAACCATTTGAATCTAATTGAGTTGATCTAGCTGAATTTTGGTAATACATTTATAATCCTTCATACTCTATATAGCAATCCTTCCTACTCTACAACAATTCAAAATCTTCAGGCAAAGTAAAGCATTGATGAAATATTTTAAAAATCAACTAATAAATTATTTAAATCTTTGGATATTATATATAGTTCAAGAGAAATTTTCCTACTGAATACAAATACCAAATTATAGTTATTATTTAATTTTATGATCAAATTAAATACAATAATGAATTATTCATAACATTACATTGGATTAAAATATAATTTCACTGCTACATTTTTTTTATTCAGTTTGAAAGTAAGCAAATTAAAATTTTATTATTATCAGACGATCAGCTTGTGATTTATGGCACTGTCTTAAGTGGGACACTTTAAAAAATGCACTGTACAATAAGCAGATTGAGCGTTGAACTCCAGATTTGGCACGCTCAGCAGCCTGTCCCATTTTTGCACATTTTTTTCTTTCATTTGTTTAGTGCGGACGCAGGCCAATTGATGCAACTGGTGTAATTGCTTCTCGGAATGGAGACTCGGATAAATAATAAAACAGTAGCCAGATGCCGGCGGATTGATAAAGCTGTGATATTAGTGTGATAATAGGCCAATTAATCATAAACGTGGACGGCGTTCTCAAGCCCAGTTCCATTCTGTATACAGTATTATGATAGGAAAACTTACTTACTTAGCTAATAAAATATGTTTGAACAAAAATTAAAATGAAATTCTTGTTCTAAAATGTGTAGACTAGATCAAAAGGTTGAAGTGAATATCTATCCTTCTTTTGATAGAAATTTTGTTATAATTTTTGTAATTATTAATACATATTATGTAATTTTAAATGTTTTGGAATCATGCAGTCAGTTAAACTGAATGAGAAGGAATTTAAAAGTTTTATTTTTTTAAAAGAAGTCGTAATCTAAAAATTATAATATTTATACATACACCTATAAGAACTGCATAAGATTACTTGATCATTCTAATGTAAAAAGGCATTAAGTGCTTCGCCAATCTCAAGTAATTGCAGAACTTCACGTTCATTTAGAAATACTAAGAGCTTTCTAGATTGTAACGATTTAGAATCCGCTTGGATAACTAAAGAAATGTTTTCATAAGCACTTTGTCACTTAAACATGACAATACAATTGTAATTAGTTTTAAATAAAGTAATGTAATTATATATACTGGGTGTCCCATTTTAATCCGCCAGTAGCGATAATTCTGAAACTTTGCATTGAATCAAAAAGTGTTCCAAATGAAAAGTTAATGGTTCTGAGGGGGACATCTGATGCCGTAGACTTTGCCTCCCCAGCCCCCTAAGGGGGGCGGGGGGGGCAAAGTCTACGGCATCAGATGTCCCCCTCAGAACCATTAACTTTTCATTTGGAACACTTTTTGATTCAATGCAAAGTTTCAGAATTATCGCTACTGGCGGATTAAAATGGGACACCCTGTATATACATATATTTAATTTAAAGATTAACTATTTTTTAAAAAGACAAAATTCTCAAAAAGAACAATTACGAAGCTATGACGTCAAGAAATATAATCGAGTATCTCCTGAATTTAGAAATAACATTAAAATCTTATTTTGAAAATACGTTTTGTTTATTATTTCTAAATTCAGTATATACTCGATTATGTGAACATATACAAAACTTATTTTTTTTTCGATGATAGTAAAAGTGAAAATAATATTTGTATATTATTTCTACATTCAGTTGATGCTCGATCAGACAATCTTCATTCACATTATTAAAATTTTACATAACAACCAAAATTGAGACATTATTGCTTAATTATTCCTCTCGTGAATGACTTTGTCAAAATCCAAGAAAAACATCGCCTTCTGTCGAGAGATTTTGGCTCTTGAAAAAAGCTTTCATCTTCAAATAGATCATTAAATTACATTATTGATTACTTACTACATTTTTGTTGTCATGCCTAAGTGACCAATCCTTATAGTACGATTTCAAAAATATGCCTTTTGTTATCCAAACGGATTTTGAATCGTTATTATCGAGAAATCTCTTAGAATTTCAAAATGAACGTGAAGTTCTTAAATTTTCCGATATTGGTGATGATTTAAGAAATTGTATACTTTTTATGAAATTTCTTTATATAGTTTAGTTGATTTTCTTTTCTTATTAGATCCTTTAAAAAGTTTTTAGATTTTGTTATTGATTTTCGTAATTGTTTTTCTACCAATAAGACTTCTTCAACTATCTCATATATCTCTTAGCTTTTTTAATTCATTTTGCAGGTTCTTGACCTACCTTCTACGTTTTTGCTTTTAGTTATGAGCCTTTCTTGTATACACAGCACAACGATTACTAAAACTACAAAACCAGTTACTTCTTGATCAAGTGATCAAGAGTTAAGAAAACAGATGTCACTTTTTTATGAAACCATTTCAGAAATACGCCTTTAGTCATCCAAGCGGATTTAGAATAGTTATAATCGAGGAAGCTCTTAGAATTTGTAAATTAATGTTCTGATTTAATTTTCCGGGATAGATGAAGTACTTAATGCCTCTTCACACTAAAATAATTAGTGGAAACTATTTTGTTTTGTTCTATTTTGGAAATGATAATGAAATGGCTTTTTAGATGTCTTGAGAATATTATGAACATTTACATTTGCATGTGTAGAGCGCAATAATTCAAAAACCGCTAGAGATTTTGAAATACAACTTTGTTAAAAGAATTAACCTTTTGTTAAAGAAACAGACAATTTTTGTTACAAAAACAATTTGAAAATAATCGATTTAATTAAAAATATTTAAAATTTTATAATCGGAAGGTTTCATACTTTGTTAGGAAGACATAATGGAACTAAAAAAACAGTTTTTTTTTTTAAATAGTTGTATAATTACAAAATAGATATTCTTAAGGGCGACTAGAAGATTTCTAAAAGAAGCAACAATTAAAATAAAACGATACAGTTAGAAATTGGCCAAAAATCAATTAAATTTTTGTTAAAAACTATTTAAAATTTGTAGAAAGCAAGTACATTTTTAAAAAGCAGAAAACATTTGATACTTACTAAGAAAAACAAATATTTCAATATGGCTATAAAATTTAACAAAAAGGAAAATAAATTTTCACGAAAACAATAAGTAAAAACAGATAATTTGCTAAAAACAGTTTAAATTGTTTATTTAAAAAATATATATAAGAAATACATAATAATTGCAATTCGCTAAGAAAAAAACATGATTCAATTTCAATTTCCTTATAAATACATACTTTAAATTTTGCCAAAGAAATAATATTTTTGGAAACTGTAGAAAAATCTTATTAAAAAATATATAAATTGTGATTGAAGTAAAAACATTTAAAATTAGCGCAAAATAAAAATAGTTGTATTAAAAAAACGAATGGAATTTTCTGAAAAGAATTAGTTGAAGACTTAATATTTAAAAACTAGATAAAATTTTAAATTTGCTTAAAATCACTCGAAACATTATCTAAAAACAAAAATTTAAGGAAATTGAAAAACATGGTTAATGGTTTTACAGCAAAAAAAAAAACGATATTTTTAAAAGAAAGAATAACACTTTCAAGCTACGAAAGTTCTTCATTCTATTGACGTCTACCCTCAGTATACCAAAATCATGACTCTAAAGTAGAAACGCAAAGTCTGCAGAGATGTTTTCGTGAAAGAAAAATAACTCAAATTCAAACATCATAAGAAAACTTAAATATATCACGTGGGATAATTTCTCCAAACAATTAGATGGTGATATATAGATGTAAATAGAAAAATGTACAGACGATAGTGTAATAGGGAAATAAAGTCAGTAAAATAATCTTTCTCCAAAAGGATAAGCCCTCGTGAAATTAGCTGATAATTGATAGAGTTCCTCTCATGCTGTATTTGTATCTCACCACTCCTAGAATACTCCACGTTGTTGTATATAGTTAGAGCTGCTATAGTGAGAATGTCACTATTTCTCCATTGGGCTTTTTTAAGTTCCTCTTTTTGACATAATATGAATGCCCAAGGCTTCGCATTGATTCTCCTGTTGGTAGTATAGGTAGCATTAGCCTCCTATTTATGTGAGCTTGTATTGTACTCCCATTTGACGTATACACCTATCTTAGCTAAAGCAGCTCTTAAATCTTGATTCGTGGTATAATTCATGGAAGCACTTACTAAAATTCCTCTTACGTGGCTAAAATTTCCTTTTATGTCGCCATATTTAAAGTTTACAATGTCCTCTCTCTCAACTATTTTGTAACTGATCCCTCCAGGAGTTCTTAGGCTTATATCTTATTTTGACTAACTTTCGGACAAGTGGTTGAGCCTTCTTAAGATATCTCCACTGAGTCAGAAAAAGAATAAAGCGCTTTAAAAAATTGTATATCGGGAGATGTTTTTGTGTCATAAGCATGGATGATCCCTGAGGTAAAAGAAAGTGTCTGGAGAAAAAAAAGGTATTATTTGTTTACATCCAACCTTCTCCTTAGAAGGTGGGGAGGGTTCTCGAAAATTTACTACTAGAAGAGGTATTTTCAATAGGGTGAAATTGCCTGGTATTCATCAAAGAAGTAATACATATATGTAAGAAAATGGTGTTTCGTATTTTATTCTTTCCAACTGACGCATCACAAATAATTTTTATTTTAGTTAGATGTGCAGTTGGGTGACCATTATCAATAGCACATATAACACTTACTTCATTTTGTCTAAAATTCTATGAAGTATTACTAAGTTAAAGTCCACATTACACTACACTAAAAAATCGATGTAATAGCCCAAACATTTTGGTTTTTGGCTTTTATTCGCTTTTATAAAATCACGCCAACATTTTTCACATATAAAATCTTTGCATCCTTAACTTTTAACCTTTCATGAGTTTCTTTATGTTAGCATTTTAGCTTCTATTGGCAAATATTGGTTTAATTTTTCATAGAGCCTTCCGCTATGTTTAATAAATACAATTACTTTTACAATTACATTATTATTATTTGCAGCAGCTCATGTTCCACACGTACTCTCTTGTTTGCGTCGTATAATTTGCTATTGATTTGGTTTTCTAATTTCTGCAAGTAAAACTCCTTCTGGATCTGATTAGCCATTACAGATAACAACCAATTATATTTCCTTGTTAATAATAACCAGTCATCTTTCCTTTTTGCAATTCAGCCATATTTTTCTTAGTTAATTTATTACTGATGATTTACTTACCAAAAACAACATTTGCTTATTTTCATCAAATCTAACTTAATTAATTGAAGCAACATTTTTAATAACCATTATTTACATTACTAAGCCCAACTCTTAAAGAATACTCTCAAAGTTCATTGAATTCTTAGCCTTCACATTGGATATTGTAATATAATAAAAATAATTATTTCAAAAAAAGGAAAGTTAGAAGAATTATATTAAACCAAAAAAAGAAAATGTAGTAATGTAATGCAGTTCCCCCATATAGAAATGATTCCAATAAAACTTTCTAAAAATTACATGTCACACCAAAAATAACCAAGCCATTGGCGAAACTTCAAGATTTATTACCATCTAAAAAATAAATGTATCAAAAGGAATAAAATCATTATTAGCGGAAAAAGAAATCAAAGTCTGCAATTGGAGAAAGAAACTCATTAAAGTATTATAAGGAAACTTATATTTTTTGTGATATTTATTTTATAAGAAAGGAGTGCAAAGACACAATAAACATAGAGATAAATATTTCTAACCTGGTAGATGAGGTCATATAAGAAAATGTTATAAGATATAAACAGAAACAATTAACAGCAGACGATAGTCTATTAGGGAAATAAAGACAGTTTATAAAATAATCTTTCCCCAAAAGGCTAAGCTCACGTAGAGTTAGATGATAATTGATAGACCTGTGGTAAAATAAAGATATTTTTCTTTACATCCACTCCTCATCTCAGAAGGTGGGGAAGGTTCTCGAAAATGTACTATTAGAAAAGATATTTTCAATAATTTGATATAATATTTTTTCCTCACAAGGATGAAGTTAGCTGTTAATAGAAAACACATTAAATAATTTTTCTAAACTAGTAGATGGAGACATATAGGGCAATGTTTAAACAGAAAAATTTAATAACGGAAGATAGTATCCAAAGGGATAAGCTTAACGTAGAGTTAGCTTATAACTAATAGATCTGGGGTAAAAAAAGTGTTTGGAGAAAAAAAGCATATTTTGTTTGCATCCAACCTTGTCCTCAGAAGGTGGGGAAGATTGTCAAAACATTACTAATAGAAAAGGTATTTTCAATAGAGTGAAATTGTCTGGTATTTATCTAAAAATCCAAAGAAGCAAAATATGTAAGATAGTCTTTACTGATGTCAAAGCTTTGTTTATTAAAAACAATATAAAACAAATAAAGCATAATTCTTATAAAGTTATTTGATGATTAAATTAATAAAACTCGGTTGCTTAAAGAGTTCTGTTTTATTATGTAGAGATACTGCTACAATTATTTTACCACACCGCCGTTTCATCAAGCATATGAGTAATTGATCATTTCGGTATTGTACAACCTCTGACAATAAAGTTTGGTG